>VMDR010034893.1:0-10930 GCA_007922815.1 Macrotus californicus | reverse complement strand
AAGGCACACTGTGATGTTACTATAAAAAAAGAGAAAGGAAGAAATATATCAATTTCACAATAGTTCAGAGAAGATATCTGGGATGTGAGCGAATTCTCACAAAAAAGTCTGAGTAACTAACTGGTAAAACTTTGGGGTAAAAAAACTTTTACACAAGTTTGAAGATAAAAAATTTATTATTTTCAATATTCAAAATATACCTAAGTACTTTAACTATTCAATTACTGAGTCTGTTCTCAGAGTTGACAATTTTAATCTTCTCTGAATGTTTAGCAGACTTTATAATGAATTGAGAAATGAATTTGACTTCAACGTTCTCTCCTTTCTCTTTCCACATAAAAGGAGGAATTAATGGAAATTATACAAAAGTAAATCTTTAAGAACTGAAGGGAAATTACAAACCTTCCCTTAATTAAGAGTCCAGAGTGGAAAACAATTCAGAAACCACTGGGGGGGAAAGATTTTAAGAGGAAAGTTAAATAAATGTTCATATAATTATCGATGACATCAGCCCCAAGTGCTCCCCATGGCCGTAGCTCTAAACTATGTCCTCTCTCATTTGATGAGAGAGGGACCCAAAGTAGAAAAGAAGGAAAAGAAATAACTTGGATTAAAGGGGTGGTTTGTACAGTGGTGTCCACGGCTCGTTTCCTCTTCCCCACGTCCCTCTCCTTGTTCAGGAGGAAACAGTTCTGAGGGAAGTGCCTGGAGCGCCACGTTCAGACGGACTGCACGGGACTGCACAGGAGCACGGGCAACGACTAATTATAGTTACCCCCATCCCCGACGAGGGAAGGAGAGAATAGTGGCAGTGACGTGTGAAAAAGAGAGGAACTGTAAAACTTCTTCTGGTTGGTCAAAATTTCTATGAATTTTGGAGTTTCTCGAAAGTCTTTCGGCATCTTCATTGCATGAGAATAGTACTGAATTTGAAGGTGCTCTGCTGAAAAATACTTTTGTACAAACAGAATTCTGAACTACCTTTGAAGTTGTAAAAGAGTCGCCAGATTCCATGAGGCCAAACAATTTTTACTTATTTGCCAGCTGACTTAAAAGAACCTGGCCTCGATTTCCTTTCACATTTTTTATTGTGATGTGATCAAATAGTCCTGTAATCTAATACTAACGTTCTACCAAAAGCAACTTTTGTGCAACTTTATTCCTTCCTATTAGTCCTACCTCATGCCAAGAATACACTGGCTTCTGTTTCAAAAATGAAAGCCTTGAAATAGTGCCATTCAAGCCATAATCATGTTGTTTTTCCTTCATACCTACTATTTCTTACATTCCTTCACATGTCTCCTGGGCCCAGAACTGAGGCATCTCCTTCCTGGATGACTTTCCTGTTTGTCTCTGGAAGGCTCTGACTCCACCTGAACGGTGTGGAAGTGGTCCTCTCACGTATTTGCTTCTATACCGCCTCCTTCTTCAGGATCTCAAACAGCTTTGCACTAATTTTTATCTTTTTATTTTAACCCTCACCCGAGGACATGTTCACTGACTTTAGAGAGAGGGCACGGGAAGAAGAGAGGGGGGAGAGAAACATCATGTGAGAGCAAAATACTCATCAGTTGCCTCTCACACACACCCCCATCGGGGACTGAAGCCACAACCTAAGCACGTGCCCTGACGTGGGATCAAACAGGCGTCCTTCACTCTGCAGGACAGTGTCTAACCAACTGAGCCACACCGGCCAGGGCTGCTTTGTACAATTTACTAAAAAAGATACAAGATTTTTCCTCATATAGATGTGCAATATGAAGTGAAGGAAATACATTAGACTAAGCATTCAGAAAGTAGATTGACTGCCATAATAAACAAATCACAGTCCCAGTGACTCGATGCAATAGATCTCTTTTTTTTTTAATTTATGTCACTCTATTGTGATTTTTAGGTAGGCTTTTTTTCTTGTAGACCTACTTAGGAAACAGTTTCTTCCATCTAGTGGCTCCATCACCCTCTATTCCCCCCAAAACTTCCACTGGATCCTGTACCTTGAACCAACAGAGGTGGGAATAGAAAGAGCTTATAGAAGTCACCCTCTATTCTTGCACACCTTGGCCTAGAGGCAGCACAAATCCATTCCGCATCATTTCCAACCGTATTCCATTAATCATGGCCACTTCTAAGTGCAGGGGAGGCTGGGGAATCTGGGCGAGTGGTGTGCTCATGAATAAGAGAGCATGTTAGTGAGCTCTAGCAATCTCTGTCATGGACAGCTACTCTGAGACATAAGCTCTGATTTCCAAGAATACAGCATATTGGTATTGGCCCTGCTTCAAAAAGCTATTGTGAAGATCAAGTAATACGGGACGCGACATACTTTTAAAGCTATGAAGTGCTATGTCAGTGTGGCATGCTGGCCTTTAGACATCCTCAAAGCATTCTTTTTTGGACTTTGAGAATCCCCAAGTTCATAAATGTATAAACATTTTTTATAGGTTTTGGTCCTTCTCCTAAACCATATTTCCAACAAAAATCTTTATGGCTTCATACCGAAAATTAAGTTAAAGTTGTTTCACTTGTTGATAGTTGTTTTCATAAAAAAGAAACAGTGTTTAATATGTCTCAAGAGTTACTGTAAAGATAATCACAGAAGATAAATCAAGAAGCACGTTTTTGAGAGTAAATCAGGTTCGCTACTCAGCTGCAGGTCCTGCTCCAGGTTTAATACAAGTAGGGCTGAAATCCAGGCTCAAAAGGTTAGCAAGATAAATACCACGTGTCATGGAGCTATGAGGTAGCTTAAAAACAGTCAAGAGTGCAAATGGCAAGACTATGACCGCTAGGCCGATGGGGTTTTATGCTCTTGCAGTTTTTGAGAAACTTGCTCATGTCTTGGACGTCCACAGGTCAAACATAATTCACGCATTTTTCCACTGCTTCCCATTCACCACCACATCGCTCACCCACACTTTTCAAGCAGCTCGGCAAAATCCGGTCTCTTTCCTGGACCGTACTCAGTTAAATAGCAGGACACCTCCATCTTCCCCTTGTCGTCTGTGGGTCTGACAGTTCCCTACACAGGACCATCCGCTTCCATCTCACAATAAACACACCCTTCTCCCCGATCACCTTCCTCAATTGGAGCGGACTGGGATATCAGAGAGAACACAGAGAACACCTGTAATCGTGCTGGCAATTAGGGACTTGCATTAAACACTCTCTGTGTTATTCCTTTTCCCCAAATTCTTACTCTTCAGGGGCACATCGCCAGGACTGAGGAAACAAAGATGGTTAATCTTCCTCAAGGAGCTCAGCCTATATGAGGGGCATATATCCATCGATTGTTCACACTCAGTGTGAGTGAGGAAATGGAGGTCCGGGCACATGCTCTGTGGTCATGCAGTGTGTTACCTGAGTTAAGTGAGCAGCTTCTATACGGCAGAGTCATGAAACTGCTTTGTGTGCATTTGTGTGTCAGCTGCTCTAAGAAATCCCGTGATGGAAGCAAAACAAAAAGAAAAAAAAACAGTATCTCTGCACCCAGCAAAATAACTTGTGTTTCTTCAGTGTGTGTGTGTGTGTGTGTGTGTCGGGTGACACTGGGCTCCATATCCTGTCCAGAGCACCCAGGTTTTCCGAAACGCCAAGTGGGGAAGTAGCGCTTACTGGGAGGGAAGATCAGAAAGAATGCAGATGTCTTCATAATTGAAAAGTAAATGATTTTTGCTTTGCAAAAGCATTTGGAATCCATCTTTCTAGGCACACTTTTCAGTATACTCTTCCAAAAAACAGTGTGTGTCGTAATTCTAGTGTTGTACTGTTTTAAAGTTGATTATGCAAATATCCGGATATTTTACCTAGACATGAAAAGACCTAAAAATAGTGATAAAATGTATTCAAAATAAGGGAATGTAGTTACATCACATAGCTAATAAATGTTTAATTCTGGATGAAATAATTTTCTGGAAAAGACATAAATTACCCAAATTAATTTAAGATGAAATGGGAAACCTGAATAGAAAATAGCCATGGGAGAGAAATGGCAAAGATGAGATTTTTTTTTTCTCCTTTAGCAAAAGGAAACAAAACCCACAGAGGTACCCGATTTAGAGAAGCCTCTAACCTCAAAGCAAATTGATACTGATAACATTCATACTAACAGCAGCTTCTGGAGGAAAAGTCTGATGGAAAATCTGATTTGTAGTCAGTCCCCCTGAAATATAAACGTTCAGGGAGTTGGTATTTTTCCTAGAAAAGGTAAATTAACAAGAAAAATATTTTTAGGTAGGATCTAAACATGTCCAAACTGGCAAAAGATAAAAATGACAAAAAACAATACATTTTCTTCAGGATTAAAAGCACTTGTTTCCTGTATGTGCCAAGGAAAACTATTTGCTTTTGCTTAGACATTTTTACATAAATTCAGAAAACAAAGCAAAAATCACAAGTTTAAATCTTGACTTCTTTTTCAGCTGTGAATAATAAATATCTATTATTTGTTGGTGTTGGCAGCCTATATACTAGCTCATTTTTTTTCTATGTTTAGCCTTCAGAGCTGCTGAAATCTTAAAATGCGTAGCATTTCTGTTGATCTCTTTCTGACTTGCAGCCCAGAGGGTTGGATGGTAAACTCTGCTAAGTCATCTTTAGTTGACCCAAAGGCCTTGTATCTGTTAAAATATTCTGGGCTAAACATTTTCATGGGCAGAAACCCACTAAAAGTAGTTTAAATACAAGTATATTATTCTCTCTCGTAAGACCTGAGACAGGGTGGTTCATTCAGCATCCCAGGACAGCACCCAACGCTCAGTCTTCTTCCAACCATCTGTCCATCTGTCCACTCAGCCCCTCTCTCTGTGCTGGTTTGCTCTTCTCATGGTCCCCAGGTGCCTGCAGCAGTTCTAAACGCCACACACATGGAGGGGACTCTTGGGAACACTGCTGTCGGGCAGCCCTCTCTTTTGAGTGAATAAACCCTTCTGAAAAGCTCTCCAGAGGATTTTCCAATTTTTATTGACTTGAATCCAATCACATACCTGTGTTTAAGTGCATTACTTAGAAGGGAAAGTAAGACCACTCCATTTTTTAGAACAATATGATTCACAACTTAAGACCCAGGCTCCCCTGGCACACACAGACATTTAGAATGAGGATAAATAAAATCTGTGTTCTGTTACTATATTAGAAAGCAAGAAGAAACTGTCTACCAGTTAGGCAACCAACAATGTCTTATAGTCTATTTATATGCATACGCACTAACAAATATCCACTTGTGTTATTAAAAGTCATTTTCCTTGGCAAGTCACTTGCATAACTGCCTATAGGCAAGTTTGGATAAACGATATACATTTTATTCTATTTTCTCACCTACAAAACAAACTGACTATAGCTGAATCTTATAAAATCACAAATTTCAGATGTAGAAGATCCTTGATATTTGATGAACTAATCTCTGATCAACTGAACTGTATTTTAAATGTACTAGGGATGCTCACAACTTATGAGAGCCTTCAGTTGAAGATTTTTGTTTTAGAATATCAATTTTTTAATTAGAAGTAACTATATATAAATAGGGAAGTAATGCACACATGCTCATTTCCTGCCTTCTGATTCTCACGTTATCCTGTTGGACCTTTGACTCATGCACCTGCTCCAGACCAAAAGCTGGATCATATCAAATATTTCTACCTTCTTAGTATCCGTGTATTTTTCTATCTGAGCCCTTAAAAATCCCATTACCCCATCTGACCTATGAGAGTAAAAGTACAATCCAAGAGGCATTCCAGAAAGCAGATCAGCAGAGATGACTTCAGAGGCAGTAGATCTCAGCTGGACTGTGGACCAAAGCCCATTCTCATGGTAGCTTTCTCAAGGTGGCATCATAACCCATTAGAAAGGAGACACTGGATAAAAAACCAAGAGATTTGGCCTCTCCTTTCCTGTCCTTGTAAAATATTCACTGTGGTGAGGACCATTTCCCTCTTCTCACATATTAGGGGGTATAATATCTTAAATGCAATCCACCTCCTTCCCACTAATTAACTGATTCATTCACTCAATTAAAAGAAGTACTTATTGAGATACTTCTGCCAAGCACCACATCTGGCTCTAGACATGTGGAGAAAAAGACGCAGTGCCTACAATCCTAGAGTGAAGGCGAGAAGCAGTAACAGAGTACCAAAATGCGAAATGACAGGCATGGTATATAAGGATGGTGATGAGGGAGAAGACAGAGCTTTCTAGGATGGCCGACGAAGAGGAGTAGACGGGAAAGAATGAATTAGGTTAAACAGAGCGAGTTACAAGTTAACAGGATGACCATACGATCAAAATGTAGTCGGGCAGAGAGGAACATGGGTGCTAGATCATCACAGTAAGCCAAGGTGAGAGTTTTTACATGATTCAGTTAAATGAAGAGCTTTGAATGATTCCATGAATCCAGACAGACTGTCTCTGCTACAACCAGAAGTGTGGAGAAGAAAGAGAGGCTTCCTTGAACTTTCCAATAACTGTTTCTTCATTTTAGTTTGTTTTCTCTTTCTTTTTCCAATCAAATTGGTTACAAAATGCTCTTGGAAGCATGGAAACAACAATAACACTTTCTGGCCTAGCAGAATTACATTTTGCTCCCATTCAATAAACACAGGCCTGTTTTCCAATATGTTTGACTTTCTGACAAAATTTAGAGTTAGTGCCCAAGGAAATCATAACCATGGAATTAGGGTCAAAACTGAAGAAAAGAGTCGGTTGAAAATGAAAGGATGAGTCTCATTTTTGAGGACTGAATATACTTTGGAAAGAGAAAAGGGGGAAAGGGCTTTTAAGGGTCCTTCTTCATGTACCATTTTCAGCTTCACAAACAGAGACACATGGCAGCACAATGAGGTGGACCATGGCCTTCTAAGCGCAAATTAAAGGATTCATTACTCGGTGGGGATTCCAGGCTGTCCATCTACGGTTACTTTAAAAGGTCACTCTGGGTGTGTGTGCACCTGTGTGTCTGTTTGGGGGGCATGCAAGTCTATGGGCCAACATTACTGAAGGAAGAGTACTTTCCACGTGAACTAACGGGTAAATGTACATGATTATTTTCCTTTAATTGTCCATCCTTTACCATAAATTACATAAACTAGTTAATTACAAGTGACCATGGGCGATTATAAACCTTTGAGGTCATGGACTGTATCACTCTCATCCTGCTTAGTTTTTGCTGTGAGTGAATAGCACCATGTCCACACTAAGCACTCAGGATATATTTGTGAACTTTTATTATGTAAAATTATATATGAATGTAAGGCTTTACATAGTTTTCAATTTAAAGAATGCAGTTTTAAATGTAATCCACAAAAAAGCAATGAGAATCAAAGATCATTTGATTATTATAAAAAATTGTAGCAGTAGCATTTGTAACAGCTACTATATGTATTAAACACCTACTACATATTCGATGTGTTATTCGGTGCTTTACTCAAATCTGAGTAGTGCTGTGGCTTACAAGAATGTGTACATTTTGGGAAATGTGGGTAAACATCAGGGACAAAGGAGTGGGGGATGGAAGGGGGAACAGTTAGGAACTGTAGCTGTAGTCACAGTGGAAGTTTTCCAGACAGGATCGTTCTGACTGCTTCAATGTAGTAAGCACCTCTCCTACGATCTGTGATACTCGTGAAAAGGTGATGCACACTTATCAAGGAATAGCTGGATCTCAATGTGCCCCAGCCATTTCCTGTTGAAAGTTGTGTCTGTGCCTGTACTTTATTATCCAGCTTTATTTAGTGCCCCCAGAAAACCACAAAAAGATTCTTTTCATCGTTGAACACAGGAATGCTACCATGAGCTTATGTTCAATTGCATCCTGAGGAGATTCTGCACCTGTGACCTCACATGGAAACAGCCTGAAAACTGTCCCCGGGGAGAGCATGCAGAAATATTCTGGAGGAAAAAAAGCAACTGGACTTTTTGCAAGAAACTAGATAGGATGGCACCAATCTGCTTGGTCTGGGACAGTGCCAAGCAACTCTGCCCTTTGTTTTCCCTGTTTTTTTCCTATTTTAATATACTCGACCAATACCTGACCACTCCTCTATAAGTACAGAAATCTTCAGAGTCACCAAAGGGGTGAACCTGAGAAACCCCAGCAGGAAGATGAAGCAGGCCCTGGGAGTCTCAGAGTGCTCAGGACGGAAAAGGAGAAATCACAACTCACAATCACCAAGTGCTGGGGTCATGATGGCCACTCTCAAATTTATTATCCATCTGCAGGAAGTTATTTCCAAATTTTCACTTTTTTGACTGTAAAAGGATTTTACACCCTTGCTCACATGCATGTGACTCACACTGTGTTCGTGGAGGCAGAGCACACCTCCCCATCACAGGCCCGGCCCTGCGACTTGCTTTGCCTAGTGGAATATGACAGGACTTACCCTGGGTCTAAGTGGAGGTTTTAAGTGTGAGTGAGAAGTTCAGCCCAGTCTCTTGCTTTCACTTTTTGCCATAAGAATGGCACATGCCATTGAAAGACTTGAGTACCAAACTGAGAAGACATCCATGGATTCACAGCCGCCAACCCATGACCGCCACGTGTGCTAATAATTACATAAAGGTCTGTGATTGTAAGGATCCAGGGGTTGACTGCCACCACCGCACACACACTGTCACTGTAATGTTCACTGATAAGGCATCGTAACCATAAATTCATAGATGTTAGTTTTAAATACAAAAATCGTGGCACTATAGTCAGATGGAGGTGAGGATGGAGGTAAGAGTAGGAGAGAAATCATCGCATGATCTGGCCTTTCTGCCAGAATCACAGGTGCAAGGATTAAATCATGGGATGACTTACAAATGTGCACAGTTCCTGAAACTCCCGAGCCTGCCATTTGACTTATAGGTCACTAATCCATCTTTATAGCTATGCTATAGAATACCATTACATTATTGGTTTGTATTTTATCTGATGCAATGAATGGTGCTTAGTCATACTTTTGTCCAAAAAAGGCTACATCTAGTTAAACTTGGCATTCATGTGAGGAGAATTTATGCTCCCTTGGAAAGCCTTCCTTAACTCCCAAGCGATCTTTGTATGAGAAGTCACAAACTCAAAACGCTGACAGAAGCATTGCCACACCGATGAGCATTGTCTCCCAACTGACCTCAGTGCTCACGCTTTGAGGCGCATGCCCCAGCCACGGGGCAGTCCTTCATGAGCAAGCAGCACCCGCTTGCACGTGTGAATCTTGTTTTCTCCGATTAAAGGATGATTTGCTAACACTCTATCAGAAATTTTGTTATCACAAAATACATACCACTTTTTCATAATTCCTAAAAATGAAAAAAAGAAAATACAGACTCTGTGGCCCTCTAAGTAAAATTGTAATAAGTAATGAAATTCAGATGAGCTGTATAATGATTCCCCATTTTCTTTATGAAACCTATCAGTTCAATTCTTTGCCTTCGGGACAGATGCTAAACAGTTGTTCTGGCAAATTATTAAATCAAATTTCTGGTTTTTTGCAGGGCCTTTCAACATATGCCTGATAGAAAGATGAGGCAAACAACGAAACCCTCTCGGTACATTGCATAAAATCAAAAGTAAAAAGATTAATTCCTAAAAGAATCTAAATAGATAGTCAGTGTTCTCAAACTGTAAAATCTGGGGATTTTTTTTCATAATCCTTAACAACCACAATCAAATACCACTAAAATGGGCCATTTAGGAAAAGAGAAAATAAACCGAATTCACTGGACAATATTTGAAAATGAACTTAGGAAACCACACTGAACTTAAAACCAACTGTTAACGATTTGTGACTCTACCTGGTTGATCAGTGAGTTACACTAACACTGTTTCACATTCTAACATGAAGGTTTACTGTTCTAGGCAACCGAGTTGTAAGAAATGGCTTCTGATCAGAAATGTCATCCATCACACTGCTACAGCACAATCTTTACTGACAAGGAAGGCCAGGAAAATGGCAAGGAAACCTTCACATGCCTCGGTATGCTGCACAATTAGGAAGTACCTTTTTCCATTAAAGTCAAAAGAAAGCAAAGCAAGAGTTACCTGTGACAAAAGCAGAAACTAAGAATGGCCATTTAGCAGATGCTAATTAATGCAGCCACTTAAAACCTCTACCAGCGTGGTTCTTTCTGATCTCCGTGTCAATGACACAGCACCTTTCCTGAGTGTCAGAGATATCAGGAACTAATTCCAGAGTTTATGATGGCCAAATTCTTCAATATGGGGCATGCAATAATAGATCAGCAATTTCTTAAGAGAAACGTAATTCCCACTATCCACGTTTTTTAAAACCTCTGAATTATCCAATGCACCATTTCAAATAGTTTTCCTGTTTCCTAGATATTACTCACAGTTTTCAATCATGTATATGACATTCTGCTGGTATATATCTTAATAGAAATGATATAATTTTATCTTCATTCTACAATCTTACTTTCATTTAAGGAATTGTGCTGTTGTCAGTAAAAATGTGCCTAAACTACTATGTACTGTATTGTAGAAAACTCTCAAATTCCACTTGGAAAAGTCATTAACCAACAAAAATCAAAGGCAGCTTTCCATTTCAGGACTTTCAGAATTATCAGGAAACTGCTTTATCAACACATGTACTTAAACTCATTTCTTCTATTGAGTATCTCCCTCTACAAAATGTGTTATTCAATTACAAGGTTCCACAGCACATGGAGGTCAGGCATTAATAGCTAAGATGTATTACACTGTGCTTTTATTATTTCCAAGGAGTGAGAAAAATAATACATTGTATTACAGAGCTTCAATCATAGTCAATATTTTCATTCAATTTAAAAACAGACAATTGAATCTAGAAGTACACAGAGAGGATAAAAAACCTTTCCATGTGGAGTAATTAGAGAAAAACCCTTAATCTTAACATCACTAAATAGTGAACAGCACCAAAAACAAAAAAACGGAGTTGCATTAAATACAACATAACACTTTCAAATA
>VMDR010034892.1:0-10929 GCA_007922815.1 Macrotus californicus | reverse complement strand
GCCCCTTGGAAGTCATGCATAAGTTCTCTGAACCTGTTTGCTCTCCTACAAATGGAATTTGTAGTTTTTTCCTTATGGTGTTATGAGGTAAAATTTGATAATATATGTAACCCTTAATGGTGTGCCCAACACATGGTAGATATTCAACAAACATGAGCATTGTCCCCTCCTCAGTTTTCTGTCTTGCTCTTTTAGCAAATTGATTTCATAGCCTCAAGTAAAACTGGCCTGTCCTTAATCAGTGTTTCTCCATAAACTGCAGACCTGTGTTTCCAGGCACCTTCCAGAAATCTATACATTTATATCTTTACTCGCTCCTAAGACTTGAGATGGCCCAAAGCAAATATAACTTTTCAACCCACTTTTTCCCACTCTAGGATTCCATATGTTACTGAAATAATAGGCTAAGTTTTATTTATTTTCTTTTTCTTGTTCTCTACATTTAATTTGTTAACGTTTGGGAGAACTGAGCTAGTATATTAGAGTAGAAGGCCAGCTGTCTCCTCTGCCCCCAATGCCCAAAGGATGTCATTGTTTGGTGAGGTCCATATTCTCCCAGTCTGGCCCTGGGTCTGCCTGCAGCCTGCAGTTCAGGACCCTCTCCTGAGACAGTGCTGGGTAAACGTTGATTCATTTATCTCTAGCCTTCTGAGGTAGACTCCTGGCCATGTACTCTGATTTGGGAATAATTTCTAAATCTAGACAGACATAATACAATTGATTAAATGACAACTTTCTTTGTAATGATCATATTCCAAGTCTGACACTTGGGTTAACATTTGAGTTAGACTTGGTTGTACCCAGGTCTCCTGAGCCCCACATTTATGTACACTTATTTTACTTGCCAAGATGAAAAATAAAAACATGTTATGAATTGAGGATACCTAGTTTTATTATGAGAAAACTTATATACAAGGTTGCCAATCAGTCCATGGGACTTTTATTTTACCTCACATATTTATCTTGTATGCATCCTTTTACCATCCTGGCAATTATTACCTTTCACCATGTCATTGACCTCTGGTGTCATGATGCTTTTGGCTGAAAGGAACAGGAAAATAAACTAAAAGTCCTTTAAATGCCAGTGACTTACTTTTGCTCCAGCTTCAAGAAGATCCTAAGTAGGAGGCCCCTGGGTTGCTTTAATAATAGGTCAGTAATGTCAGGACTCTGGTTGGCATGCAAACTACACCCCAGACTTTTTCCCCATGGTTACGGCAGCTCCACACATCAGGTCCTCACACAAGAGTGTTTAACAGCAGGCAGGCAGTAGGGAGAAATTTCTCCTCCTGTGCTTTTCTTATCAAGGGAGAAGAAAATCTTTCCCAGATAACTCTTGGGAGACTTCCCTTTGGATCTCATTAGCCAGGACTGGGTGGGTCACTCTCCAGGTGCAAGTACCGCCAAGACTGTAAGTATCTGCTAATTTTAGTCTCTGTATTTGTCGGAGATAAAAAAGAAGAGTATTTAAATCCATCCTGCATTTCTGCCAAATGTGCTTTCTTGGGTCCATTTCTGAAGGAACTCTCACCACCCTGGTCTTAAACTTCCAGAAACTTCTATTGCTAGTTAATACAGCACAATCCAGCTTTTTCTTTTATTTTCTCCTACCTTACTCTCTCGGCTTTTTAGTGAATCCAGAACAAACCCAGCTCATGCTCACACCCTTATTGTGACATTTCCACCTCTTGCAATCTCTTCTGCACAATCTCCTGCTGAATGCCGACTGAGACATCAGTGCTCAGCTCTAAGGTGGCCTGTTCCGTGAAGACTCCTCAGTTTCTCTCCATTGGCTGTCATTTCTCTTTTCTCTCGACGTCCTTAGCACTTTCTGTACATTGCAGAAGCTGCCTGCTCATGAATTTTACACTTGACTTTTGATTACTCACCAGAGCCCACAAAGATCCAATTCAAAGGCCCTTTTAACATTGCTGAGGTGTGTTCCAGGTCTTGTCTGCTGCAAAGCTGGGTGTGCAGTTGTGAATTTTTTCACTTAGAAGTGACTCATATGCTGCCTAGTATCTGGACCTTAGCAAAGCTGCACTCTTTCTTCATAATATAGGCAGTCAGTTTTGTGAACTCATTAAAAGCTGTGCTCCACCGTGAAAAATGGCTATTAATCGAGAGATAGTTAACTTTTGGTTTGAAGAGAGGCACAGGAAAAAGGTATTCTCCAGAAAATGTGATTTATGGGATAGCCAGGAGCCTTGGAACATACTTGCACATTCTTGAGATTGTGGCATAGACAACTTCTTATGTTATATTGCAATTATTTATGTGCAAGACACCTTGAAGACAGAAAGATTGCAGCAGGCCGGGAGCAAATCATGTGACATCATGTGGTAGCTCTGGAGACAGGAGCATTGAGATTAAGTTGTAGCCCTTTCAGTTTCCCAGGACTTTGTGACCTTTGGGAAGATACTTGACTACGAGAGACATTTGTTTCCCCATCTATAAAGTGATGGTAAAGATACCTACCTCACAGGGCACTTAGAGCGATTACAAAAGGAGTATCTGGAAAAGTGCCATGTCAACTGTAAAACTATAGATAAATAGTTACCATTATTTATAGCCCCAAAACATCTTTCATGAGGACACTCAGAACAGATTAATAAAGTGAATGAATGAAAAGTTATCACAATAACCTCATTATAAGAATAAAAATACATTTCTTTCCATAACAGTGTCTCTGAGGTTCTAAGGCATTTTATTTGTTTGCATTTACTAAAATATGGAAATCAATAAAAATCATTACTGAGAATTAAATACCGGGAGATTATATCAACTTTAATATGAAACTGAATTTCTTCTTTGAGTACATTGGTGTTCATGAATGGCCGGGCCTGTACTTTCCCCATTCATAGTAGTCCTGGAGCCGTTTATGTGCACCACAGCTTTGTAGCTCCTCTGGGACTATGCGTTGCTCCACAGATCCATTATCATCTATAATTTTCTTTAAAAACCTAATAAAATTTACTGTAAGATGCCTGTGCTATGTATTGTCTTCAAATATAACCCTTTCCACATCTTACTTGAACTTTTAAAGGATCTGGCATTATTGGAATGGCACCTCATTTGTGCTTTAAATTTATACCCTTCTGAGGTGAGGAACAATGTGCTGCTTTCCTGGCTGGGAAGAGACCATGGGAGTCTGTGACTAGCTTTACCCTGCTGCTGGGCTGACCAAACCTAATATGCAATGATGCCATTAACTGGTCTGGGTGGGCATTAAAGTGTTTAGTTTTTCTATGATCAACTACAGAAAAATAATTATTTTTCTCCCTCTGGAGAGCATGCATTATTCCAGTTAAATAAATTGCAGGTATTTAAATAAACCACAAATGAATAGACTAGGGAGAACCTGGGCACTAGGATATTTCTCTTATAGTTCCACCACCACTCAAAGTTGGCCTCATTATTGAACATCAATTCCTGAGATTCAAGGGCATTGAAATTGACTTTTTCTGCCCAAAAAGTGTTCAGTGCTATTATATCAGTGTCCTGTTTTCTCTGCTCCCTGACAGATATGTTGAGTAACTTCTCTAGTACACTGTTATATGTCCCTGGTCCCTGCATTTTGAGCTTACACGTGCCCTAGAGCATTTTGTGTATTTGAGGGTGGCCATGGGGGAAGACACAAAGAACCAATGGGTCTTTGACACAGGCAGACATCACTTCAGCAGGGATGTCACTGAGAGGTGTGTAAGCGGGAGTGCAGTGTTTCCAGGCACCAGAGGATGGAGCAACCACATGGGTGGTGTGGTACACTGAATAAGAGCCTTGCACCGACGTGGACCTCCTAGTCCCTAGAACCTGTGAATGTCACCCTAAATGGCAAAAAAAGGAAAAAAAAGGCGTTGTATCTGTAATTGAGTTAAAGATCTCATGATGGGGAGGCAATCCTGGATTAGCCAAGCTGGGCCTAAATATAATCATAAGAGTCCTCATCACAGGGTGGGTGGAAGGCCCAAGGTGGAAGGTGATGTGATGACAGAGCAGGGGGAGAAAAAGCAATGTAATGCAGTCCCACGAGGCAAGGAAAGCAGCCCCCAGAAACCCGAAAAAGCAAAAAACAGATTCTCCTTCAGGGCCTCCAAAGAGACTGGCGCTGCCAATGCCCTGATTTTAGCCCTGTAAGACTTACTGCAACTTCTGACTTCCAGAACTGTAAGAAAATTAACTATGTCTGTGGCAGTTTGTTACAGCAGCAATAGGAGACTAAGTAAGCCATCTGACTTGGATGTCTTGAGCCTGGGTGGTTGGTGGTGGAGGCTTTTCACCCTTCACAGTCCAGGGCATTCTGGCAAGCCTGTAAGTGGAAGCTCTTTTTTTTTTTACTGTTGTTCAAGTACAGTTGTCCCCATTTTTACCCCAACACCCCCCCCCACCCCCCCACCATCCCTGCCTCCCACCCTTGTACCTACACCCTTTGGCTTTGTACATGTGTACTTTATACATGTTCTTTGATGGCCCTTTCCCTATTTTGCCCCATTATCCCTCTCCCCCCTCCCCTCTGGTTACTGTCAGTTTGTGTTTTATTTCAATGTCTCTGGTTATATTTTGCTTGCTTGTTGGTTTTCTTGATTAGGTTTTACTTATAGGTGAGATCATATGGTATTTGTCTTTTACCACCTGGCTTATTTCAGTCAGCACAATGCTCTCCAATTCCATCCATGCTGTCATGAAGGACAGGAGCTCCTTCTTTCTTTCTGCTGTGTAGTACTCTATTGTGTATATGTACCATAGTTTTTTTATCCACTCATTTACTGATGGGCACTTAGGTTGCTTCCAGTACTTGGCTATTGTAAATTGTGCAGCTATGAACATTGAGTTGCATTGGTTTTTTGAATTGGTGTTTCAGGATTCTTAGGGTATAATCCCAGCAGTGGAATTGCTGGGTCATTTTTAGTTTTCTGAGCAAATTCCATACCGTTTTCCACAGTGGCTGCACCAGTCTGCATTCCCACCAACAGTACTAGGGTTCCCTTTTCTCCTCAACCTCGCCAGCACTTGTTATTTGTTGATTTGGTTATGATGGCCATTCTGACTGGTGTGAAGTGGTATCTCATTGTGGTTTTAATTTGCATCTCTCTGATGGCTAGTGATGGTGAGCATCCTTTCACATGTCTCTGGACCTCTGTATATCCTCCTTGGAGAAGTGTCTGTTCAGATCTTTTGCCCATTTTTTAATTGTGTTGTTTGTCTTCCTGGAGTGGAGTCTTTATATATTTTGGAGTTTAAACTCTTGTACTAGGTATCATTGGCAAATATATTTTCCCATACAGTTGGTTCCCTTTTCACTTTACTGATGTTTTCTTTATCTGTGCAGAAGGTTTTTATTTTGATGAAGTTCCATTTGTTTATTCTTTCCTTTATGTTCCTTGCTTTATGGGACATATTAGTAAAAATATTACTGCATGGAATATCTGAGATTTTCCTGCCTGTGTTCTCCTCTAGGACTTTTATGATGTCGTGACTTATATTTAAATCTTTTATCCATCTTGACTTTATTATTGTATATAGTGTGAGTTGGTGATCCATTTTCATTTTTTTGCATGTAGCTGTCCAGATCTCCCAACACCATTTGTTAAGAGGCTATTTTTATTCCATTTTATGCTTCTGCCTCCTTTGTCAAGTATTAATTGACCATAGAGACTTAGGTGTATTTCTGGGCTCTCTATTCTCTTCCAGCGATCTTTTTGTCTCTTCTTAAGAGACTACAACCAGACCATTCTGATTACAGTGGCCTTGTAATATATTATGATATCAGGTATTGTGAGTCCTCCTACTTTGTTCTTCTTTTTCGAAATTGCTGCAGCTATTCAAGGTCGTTTAAGGTTCTATATAAATTTTTGAAATGTCTGTTCTATATCTGTGAACTATTTCATTGGTAATTTAATAGGGATTGCGTTGAATCTATAAATTGCTTTGGGTAATATAGACATTTTGATGATGTTAGTTCTCCCAATCCATGAACACTGTATATGCTCCCATTTGTTTGTGTCTTCCTTAATTTCTTTCTTCGGTGTTGTGTAGTTTTCTGAGGACGGGTCTTTTACCCTCTTGAATTCCCCTCACTCTCTCCAGGCACTTTCCCTCAAGGCTAACTTGACTGAGATCAGGGCCCAGGTGTCTAGAGCCCATCTGGTGAAACCTGCCCTTCACTCTGTTTTCCAGTCAATCCCTTCTCTCTTAAAAGAACTTATTTCTTCATTTTCTTTCTCAATAGATCTTGATGACCCATAATGGCTAGAACTAGAATCAACTGCAGGTGTTGTACCGTAACTCAAACTCATGTAGGGTTTAATTTTCAAATTTTCTTTGAAGAAGAGTGGAAATGTTTGCATTTGATTCCTCTAATGAAACAGCAGGAGGAAAGTAAACAAAGCGGTTGTATTTCTACGTGAACACAAGTAGAATATTTGCGTTCTGTTACATAATTATGTCCTGGAATCCCTGGGTAGCCTTTCTTCCTTATTTTATGACAGATCTGAAATTACTGCTTAGGTTCATGCCCAAATCCTTCCTGGTACGTACTTGGAACTGATACCAAAAGAGAAAAGATTCCATACTATGGACAGAGTTCTAACAAATTATTGTCCACTGTAGTTTCTTGTCTGGGCAAAACTTAACCACAGTCCAGGTGTTATATTACAAAAGTGTGTGTAATACATGATTGCATGTCAAAAGCAAGTGTTATGTAAGAACTGGAAAAAAATCTTATCTCTTCAAAGTCATAATTTCCAAATAAAACTTCTTCCTAAGTTGGCAGCACATGCTCCTAATTTAGGCCTGTTCTGAATGAAAGTGGCTGAGTTGTCAAAACTCCATTAATTTAATTTGCCTAAATGGAAGTAGTACCTTATGCCTGACTGAAACAGAATTTAAATGAAAAAAAAGAAGAAATATTATTCTATATAATTAAGATGGCAGATCCCACTCATTTATAAAATGAGAAAGTGTGAAGTCAACAAAAGATACCCTTTAATACAGTGTTTGGCTTTGAAAATGCTAAATAAATGAAAAATAATCTAATGGCAACAATAATAGGTATGCACTATTTATTCAGAATCTTCACCTGTGAAACTTTCTCTATCAACCTTCTTTTATGTTTTTACTCATTTTAGTGATGCACATCTCACTAAAGTATATAAATGAGTGTCATTTTTATCTTCTAGCCTGTGGTCCGTAGTGTTAACTCCTGAGAGCTTTTAGTGTAACCTAAAGAAGACTGTCAATAACATGCATATATCTGAATGCTGCCAATTTGAAACATTTTTAATAGAAGCCACCAGCTCTGGAATTATCCTTGTCAGATCTAAGAAAGCAGCCAACCTTCCCAGCAGTCTGTTTTGTATCTCTGAACTTCTGTATCAGTGCATTTCCGGCTAGGACTAATGGTGTGACAATTGCACGGTGCCCCGTCCTGTCTTCAATTCTGTTTTAAGGGTCAGGATGACCTATAGTGTGACAAAACAGGCTACTCATTCAGTTGAGCCAGGTGTCTTTTGAGAACCTAAGAAAAAAATAACAGTGTCACAAAATCATTAGTGTACCATACATTATAAGCCATAAATGACAGCTCTGAGTGACACTCTGCAGCTTGGAGGTCCGCCACATCCCCCTGGAATTCTCCCATAGCAGGTTGGAACTGACACCTCACCAAACACGTATCCCATGAGGTAGGTGAGCTAGGGCCATGGGTCTAGAAATTAGAGATGATCTAAGAGGGCTGATTAAAAATGAGAAAAGGAAGATTAGCTAGGGAGACAGATAGATAGAACTCCTTCAAATAGTAACATCATCATCAGGCTATTAAAAAAATTAAAATGTGAATTGCTGAAATTTTCTATCGGTGTTAGAAGGTATAACTGGTATTATTACAGGCATGCTAAACCCTGTTCATTCTGTTAAAATTAAACAAAGATAGAAAAAAAATAAAACAAGAATAAACAGTAGATTGCTCATCTAATACAGAGTTGGTTGACCCTATCAGTTTCTGAAATACTCCAGTGTCCAAATTCAGCCTTCTGATCTCTGCCAAATTGTGAAATATGGGTTGGGTGAGCCCTAATTGCCTTTTTCATTTTGAGATTCTAGAATCTATGTCAAGTGAGCCTCTATATCAATATTTTGCTAACTTCTCATCTGCTGTCTGTCTACCATCCAGGCACAAACTGTTTCCCTCTGCTGTCTTCTTCTCGTCCAACTCAGACCAAGTCTTTCCCCAAGAGTGACTCTTTTTACCACATTATCCCTGGACTGTGTGGCATAGGCTTAATGATGCCAATAGAGTGGGGGAGCTGTGGAGTTGGAGAAGGAGAGAGGGGGTCCCAGGGGCTGCTGCAGGTCCTAAAGTACCAATGAACACTAGAGTATCCTAATCTTGGAGTATCCTTGCCTAAATTTTCATAGTTCTTTCTATTTTGATGACAATTTTGTGACTTTAAAATACTGTTGTATTTTATGAGACTCATTAGGAGAATATATCTCAAAGACTTTCTAAAAAAGCTTCCTGCTTATATTTACATAGGTTACATATCAGTCAGGGCAGGGTAGGTTGCAATAACAAACACCCCCCAAATTTCATTTGCTCACATCAACAAAGGTTTATTTTTCACTCATGCAACGTGTGTATCATAGGTTGGCAAGGGGATCTGCTTTTCAGGGTCACTCAGGGACCCAGATGACTGAAACTCCATTACAACACATGCTTCTAAATATCCTTAGGCCAAGAGAACGTGTGCCAGCTTGCAAAGTTTCCACCAGAAGTGACACATGTCATTTGGCCTTGTTTATTTGGCTAAAGTAAATCATGTTCATATCTGCTTTGTAAATCAGAATATTTGTGAATAGCCTTAACTGGTCCTAGACATGGCTTTTGCCTTTTGTGGTACCAGTTCCTATGGTTATGCCCTGCGATTTTCCTTCTATTTTGTGAGACAGATGCACTACCTACTGCGCTAATGAGGCACATAGGGTAAACGGGTGATTTTCCCTCTATTTTAATAAAACTTCCCTATATCTTCTTTCTTTATCACAACTGCTCTTTCTAGAACTCTTCTACAAGTGAACATGGCTTTCTCATTAGTGCTGTTACTTCCCATGAAATTCCCCCTCTCCCCATGCCTTTCCTTTTTCCTTCCTTTATCACTAACACAAAGGACAAAGAAAAGGGTCAACATCCTTTGTTCTCCATTGCCAGTCCTGACTTGAAATTCAGCAGTCGCTCCTCTTTGTGCCTATCTCACACCGTCCTCCCTCTAGTTTCAATGCTATGGTACCATAAAGCCCAGGGTATATTTTGTTTTTCTTAATGAATTTAACTTGTCACTTACTATCATGTCAGTGACTCCCCAGTTCCTCACCTCCTTGATACCAGTAATTCCAAATTCCATCCTTGGATCACATCATCTGTCCTCACAATCTCCAATTCTGAGTATCTCATCTGTTGTCATAATCTCTTTAATGTGAAGTCATTTTAATTTGTTATGCATTCTGACTCCCATCTTCCCTTTCATCACAACCCTGCTTCTGCTCTTCCTGTAGTCTTAGCTTTTCTCTGATTTCATTTCTTTCCTGTCTGTGCTACTTTCCACGGCTAGCCAACTCAGCAGTGCCTTTACTTATTCCCTAAAATTCCTCTCTGACCTTGAACTTCCGATTGCTTCCTTGCTGGGCTGCAGAGTGCTGCTAGAGAAAGCTGTGCTGATTGAGCCTGTCACTAATTCATACTCTTTCACTTTAACCAGGCCGTCATTTCTGCTCAGCACTTCTTTTATTCATCCCTTGTGACTCACTGCTCATCCCACACAGTGGTTTTTCCAAACATTTTCAGCTCTCTTTAAGATTCAAGCCCTGCTCCAGATATGGCCCCAAAATACCTTTCCAGTTTCATTTTTCATTTCTCTTCTAAAACTCTTTGCCTCATGCTTTCCAAACTTCACATCCTTTCACACCTTCCTCTGCTATCTTCAATGAAAACACCACCTAATTTACCCAGGCTTTTCTCCTCTGAGAGAGGTCCCAATTTGTTGTAAACATCTCTGTGATTTTTATTACCTCTTATGGGACATAGCAAATACTACCTGACAGTAGCTACTTGTACACATGTACCATCTCCCTTGTTTTTATTGTGTGCTCCTTGAAAGAAGAAACCACAATAGTTTGTATATATAGTGTTTGTATAGTGTTTCACCCTGTGTAGAGGGTGAGTTGATGTTTGATTAATTTACTGGAGAAATAAAGGTTAGTCAACTGGCTGGAGAATAGGTTTATCCCTCCACTTTTTTTTTCCAAAAAAGAGTAAAAGAAGTGTTAAATGTAAAGATATTTTCATCTCTTTTATTATTATTTTTTAGTATGACAGTTACAGTTTGGGATGCTAGTACTGGCAGATTAAACATATTTAGAAAGCAGTTATGTGAAAGAAGCATATTTCACATAGTATTCCTTTCGATGTTGGTTAACTAAGATCTGTATTTCATATCTCTGTACTTTTATCCATATATTTAATATCTATACCAATAAAGACAATTGCTAAGGCACAGAATTTTGTCTTAAGCTGCTTTAAGTTCTGTTCTCCTGAAATATATTTTGTTTAAAAGTAGATACTATCTTTCTGGGATTTGCCTGTGCTACATTATCCCAGCTCTAGTGTTGAATTATTTGAGAGATACAACAAGATAGTCAGATAGAGAGCCCAAGTATCCCCTTTATTATCAGTAAAGCTCTGATGTTGGATAATGCGGAGGACAATGGGATTCCCATATCAAAGTGCAGAAATAGACCTCACCCAGCCACAGGCAGGACCAGACCTGAGCAGACCTCCCCTCATGGAGGCCTGTTCTGTACAACTTGGAGGAGCCTGGTATGTTTCTCTACCTGATCGGAAATAAGGTGGTATGAAAGGTGTCAGTGCTTGGGAAA
>VMDR010034891.1:0-10929 GCA_007922815.1 Macrotus californicus | reverse complement strand
TTAGTATTGTCCCACTTTATAGCTATATGAAGTACAAAAACTTATCATAGTTTGTTTATCCTTCCAGTCTTTTGTGCTAATGTTGCCATATATTTTACACATGCAAATTACTCTATGGCTCTGTGTTTACTGTGTTTACTGTGTTAACTAATTTTCAATGCATTTAGGATATGTCACGTCTGAATTTTTTCAATTTTATTTTCTTGCTTTAAACTACAGTGTGAAAGATTTTAAATGGTAAATATTATCAGATCTGAAGTAACAGAAGAGGGACAGATAAAATAGTGAAATAAAGATCAAAAAACAATCTTCATGATCTCTCTTGGGGTCTGTTTTTCTCTCTGTCAAAGGATTGCTATGAAGATTAAATGCTTGAAGGTTAGTTTACATAGAAGCTGGAGCTTAGTAAATGTTACTTGCTGTTCCCTTTAAGAAACTGAATTTTCAGGTGAAGATATTTGTAATTAACACCAATGCAACTTATATATATAATGAACTAATAATAAAAAGCAAATGAGATATAGAAAAATCAACTAAGAACTCAAGAACTATATTTCTACTTATCCCAAACTGCATGGTACAAAAATATCTGTTCATTGAATACAATAAAAATAATTACCCAAACACTCTTACCTCAATAGAATTGGTATTTTGTAGTTCTATCAGCATGTCAATAAGTAATTCTGCTCCCAAGTAGAATGGTAAAACAGAGATACAAGTGAAAGCGTCTTGACTAAGAGGGAATGGTTTACACATATCCACTGCATGTCTAAGAAGTATCTGTAACTCGTGAGTAAAGTTCCAAAGGGCCCGACAGCAGTTCTGAAGCAGAGTCCAAAAGCCACCACGATGAGCAAGAACCTAAGACAAACACAACATTCAAAGTTCCAAAAGTGACAGATCTCTGAACAACTTCACCTCTCTGTAAATATTGTGTGTCAATAATAAAAATAACTAACACCATTTGTTACGTGGCACTTATATGTGCTAGCCACTCTGGTAAGACTTTTATGTGCATCATCATAGTGCCTCCTCACAACAGTGCCTATGAAGTAAGTCTATTAAATTTACAGACAAGAAAATGGAGTCATGGAGCTAACTTGCCCAAGACCATGAATCTACTAAGTAATGAGCTAAGTGTTGCACATCAGTGGCCTGACTCCAACACTCCCATTATTCTGACTGCCAGAAACAGGGCAGAGAGCAAGAAACACCAGTTTTGTTCTCATGCTACCTCAATTTATTAGGGGACACCAACACTAGGTTAGCAGACAAATAAAAATGTACTTTCATGAATAATAAGCGTTGTAAAGAAAAATAAAGCAGAAACGCATCGGAACCTGACAAGGGTGAGAGAGAACATCATTTTAGATAATGTGATCAGGAGAAATATCCTCTTGGAGGAGGTGATTTATTGAACGTTGAGTTGAATAAGTCACGTGAAGGTGAAGATAGGAGTGTTGGGTGAGAGAGGGCATTTGAGGCTGAGGGAACAGCAAGTGCAAAGGATGGAGGGTGAACCTGAGGGCTGAGAAGCAAAGAAGCTTAGTGCTTTCAAAACTGCAGAGGGGAGACTAGACTGAACAAAAGCAAGAGGAGCTGAGTTCGGAGAGGTGAGCAGGCCCCAGACCTTCTAGGTGGTGGAAAGGAGAATGAGATGAAATGTCATGCACAGGGAACCGGTATGCATAGCAGTGGTGAATGTAGCTCAGCCCTGGTTCAGAAAACCAACAGGCACAAGGTGGCACACAGGAGCCAGGCCCACAGATCGGCTCTCCCATGGAGGACCCGGCCTGCATTATAACTAGGCTGCTTTGAGGCTTCCTTTTGCTAAAACTCCCTTACCCTGAGTTAAGGCAGCAAATGTTTAATGCATATCTTTGAAGTAACTTCCTAAAGTCTATGCTAAACCTCCCAAGGATGGAGTATAACCAGTTCAATCACTTTTTCCTCTTTTATTTGCAAACATCCTTTTCTTTGTTACCTGTAAGAAGTAATCAGCAACATCTTTTTCTTTGTAATCTGTAAAAGTAATCACCTAAAGCAAACCTGTGCATAATGAATGAGGGCCTTCCTTGATGTCATGCTCCCAGAAAAGCAATAAAAGCTTGTCCAGGCAAGGGTCAGGGTGCTCTCGCACTCTGAGAGTGGCCGTGCCATCCCTTTTCTCCACAGGACTTCTGCAGTCCTTGTGAATTTGTCTGTTGCATCCACAACACCACGGACACCACTGGAGATGATGTGGGTTTACCTGACATTTTTAAAAAGCCATTCTCTCCACTCCAGACAAAATATGGGAACTTACGCATGTTTCTTTTTTGCCTAGGAAGGGTAGATTTCCTCTTACCTCTTGAGAGGACTGAAGTATCCCGCTTCTTACTAAGAGAAAAAGGAAACTAATTTCTTTGTAGCTAATGGTTCCAATTCTGAGTCTAATGATCTATCCTATAATATTTAAGAAGGAAAAGAGAAAACCATTTGAGAGAAAACACAAGTAGCCTTAGAAGCAGAAGGTCAGGGGGCAGAGGCAGATCTTTCCTGTGGTCTAGAAATATCTTCCCCTGTGTTAGAGGAAAGAAAGGGATCTATGGCACACCAAGAGGGATCAAGATTCCAGAGAGAAACCCTGGTGTCACCAGAGAAGCCCATGTCCCAAGTGTGGCAAGGAAGTAGCAGGGGACTGTGTACATACCCAAGACGACTGTGTAGACAGGAACAACAGCCACCTCTTCCCCAGGCAGATGGATGACTGGTGACTAAAGAAGCTCACCCCTCTGCCTGACAACTTGACAATACATAAGACCTCTTTATCATGGCAGGAAAACCTCACACACAATTGACACAAAACCCAGCAACTTTAGTCTCAAAATTAAAACTAAAATTATAGACAGGAAATAAATGAATATATTTTATCTTGCATACCCAAATTTATGGGCTGAGATTCATATCTGTAACATTGGCAAATATGAAAGACCACCTTACCATTGCTCTCCTGCAGTATAAAAAGATTTTCATAAAATGATACAATTGACTCGAATTTGGTGGTCGATCCTTTTCTTTACCACTAAGATTTGATTGAGGTTCTGGGTCACAAGTTGTCTGTGTCTTACAAACATTTTCATCACTCATTTTGGGATTAATAAGTGTTACAAACTCGTCAGCATCTATGGTACAAAAATAAACTGTAACGTTACTGAAACCAGAGTGAAATTCCAGACAACACAGTGGGTGGTAAGCATCAAATCACTAATTCAGATAACAACTGCTACATAATTTCGGAAAAAGGACAGGATTAACATGAACACCATGAATCAGAAGTTTCTACAGAAGAAAGCATTTAGATTAGGTGCTAATAGGTAGATATGACTCAGCTATGCAGGAAAACTATGGAGAAGAACATTCCAGGCAAGGGTGATGGCCAAAGGAACCATGCAGAAGCAGGAATGTCTTATATTTTTGAGGGAACAATGACAGGATCACTGTTCCTTAATTTCCCCCCAAACAGGCCTTTCCCGGGACCAGCCCTAGAAGGTGAGCAGCATTCCCCAACTGTAGGCAGTGGAGCAACCCTGGCCACTCATTCTCCTGTTGGCATGAAACCACAGGGGACTCCTCCTGTCTTCTCTTAGAACTCTGCATTAAACAGGAAGTCTCAATGGCAGAATATTCTGTTGCCGCCTTCATGGAAAGTCTTAGGTAGGGAGCTAGTTCTTAAAAAACTCAAGAAGTTGTATGTTGTAATCTACATATGAAGCTCAGACTCAGTAAGTTACATAGCACTCAAAATACCATGATTAAAAATCTACCTAAGAGGATTTGTAATAGCATAAAGATAGTAGAAATAATTTTTTATTTGTGAAGTGAGCGGTACTCAAGGTAGATGGTTGCTTAGGATGAGTTTCATCAGTGCAGAGGGAGAGCCCCATTCACCTGCACCTCTCCCCCTCTCAGAGATGCCTGTCACCTGACCACACAGCAATACTGAGTGGTCCTGCCATCAGAGCTGTTGCATTCATCTTGGAGTAAGCATTCATGGGAGGTGCTAGTTGGGGGTCATAAGGTACGCGTGCACTGCCCTGAGTGCATGATCGGTACTATAACACACCACGTGACTGTGGTCGGGCCTGCTGGAATCAGTAGGTCTGGGGGAGTTTGTTCTGAGACCTGCTTCCACTAAAATATAACACTTGAGAGCAAGTCTTCACCTACCTTGACCACCAGGGGCTACCAATGTTTGTAAAAGAACATTATATTTGCTAAACAATTAAATTATTTTAGGTCAGAACACAATGTAGGTATTCCCAAATACAAATGATGCTCCCATAAAAATAGAAACTTTTAAAAATAGGCAAGTATGAGTCTCTTACAAAATACCACAACTCAATTAAATTCCTGGATCATTGGAAAACGGTGTGTGCCCTTCTGTGTGTCTACCAAGGGTGTGTGTGGGGGCGGGGGGTGGTGTTGCATCAGTGAAAAAAATCTAGAGGCAACTTGCTAATATATTGATTTATTTTACCTGGTGGTAAGTTGGCCTTTCTTTTTTTAACTGTATGAAGGAACTCAAGCATCAGTTTATAGTTTTCTAGAGTCAATTTTCCTGTTGGCAATACTGTTCCCGAATTATATAGTGAGAATATATTAGGATCACATGATCGGAAACTGCAATAGGAAAAAATTTGTATTAAAAAACAATATAAGCAAAATTGAATTAAGTCTGTCAAATACAACCTACTTTAATTTTTTAAATATTTGTGAGTTAGTGCTCTCAAATTTTGGATCATAATGCATTTGGGCATTTAACCAAACCAAACAATTTTCCATTAAATGTTAAAATTATATGATGTAACTTTGCTCTTAGGAAGTTTAACACCAATATCTCTTTTGCTTAAAGGGCTCATGAAAATGGGAATGGAGGATGCATACACACTCTAAAGTACAGAAACAGGAATTCATGTCAACATAAAACCACCTGATTTAAACACAACTCAATGATGATGCCCACAATACATACCAGTGTGTCTGTAATCCATGCTTGTTTGTTTTTTAAAATAAGCTGTAGCCCTAGCTGGTATGGTTTGGTTGGTTGGAGCATCTTCCCATAAACCGAAAGGTTGCAAGCTCGATTCCCAGTTCGGGGCACATGCCTAGGTTGCAGGTTTGGTCCCTGGTAGGGGCGTTTGTGAGAGGCAGCCTATTGATGTTTCTCTCTCACAGTGATGTTTCTCTACCTCTCTTCCTCCCTTCCCCTCTTTCTAAAATCAGTAAGCATGTCCTCAGATGAGGATAAAAATAAATAAGTAAGGTCTAAGCGATAAACAATCTTCCACCATACGCACATACATATGTTATACATACACACTAGCAACCATATTAATGGTTTAAATAAGCCTGAATTGAGCACCAAGTTACCCTGACACAAATTTGACCCCTCAAAATTGTGCTGCCAAATAATCATGCATGAATAGTTATGTAAGATTGGGCGTTCAGAGACTTCTCAGTGTTCCGAGGATGGTGAGAAAGCCCCTCTGATCTGAATGGGTCTCCTCACAGTCTCCGGAACAGGTCGCTTTGTCAAAGACTTCCCTGCAGGTCAGGCAATCTAACTGCTTTTATCCACCTAGGAAAGCAAATGTTTGACTTTCGTGAGGTCTACTGTTTGTTTTTTTACTGTGTCGTTGAGTGTTTTTCAAAATTTTTTCAGTTACAACAGTTGACATACAATGTTGTGTTAGTCTCAGGTGTACAATATAGTGACTACACATTTATAGACCTTATGAAGAGATCTCCCAGTGAGTCCAGTGCTCATCCGACACCACACATGGTGGTCACTCTATTATCGACTATATTTTCTGTGCTGCACTTTGCACCATGACTATTTTTATAACTGGCAATTTGTGCTTCTGAATCCCTTTCACCTTTTTTTCTAACACCTTCTTAAGTGCAAATCTGGTCAATCCTACATAGGAAAGGGGTCTATCTAGAGGCATTTTTGCAAAGGTTCAGTCTGATTTAAACTAAAATTCTGGAGAAGCAGAAACTGGGACCAAGTTCACTGTCAACTTCAACCGGCATACTTTATCACTGGATTATTGAAATATCGTCTGAATTTATGTATTTGTCAGCAGTCTCTCCTTCCTTCAATCCATTTGGCATGTTGCTGCCAGAGAAATTTCTTATCATAGCCCTGCTCAAAGCTCTTAATGTTGTCCCACAGTACAGAAATTAAAGTTCAGATTTAACAGACCATTAAGACTCTCCATGACCTGGTACTGACCTACTTGCTGATTATTTCATACCACTCCCTATCATACATTCTAGATTCTGGTTAGACCATTTGGGGTTCTCATCCTGCACTCTTCCTACCTGGGCTGTAAGTCATGATTTTCCACCTACCTGGAATGGTACTTCTCTATCTGCATATTTCTAAATCTTGCCTCTCTATCAAGAGCCAGGCCCAGTGGCCCTCCCCATGAAATCTTTCCTATTGGTCTCAGCCAGAGTAAACCCTTCTTCTCAGGGACAAGGAACACTTTATGAGTACTTCAGCTTGGACCATTACCTGCCATTATTCATGAATGTTTGTGATCTACCCTACCAGATTCTAACTTGCATACCCTGCTCATCTTTGTATGCCCATTGCACCGGTCTCCGTACCTTGTATCTTACAGGGGTTCAACAAGTATGATCTGAATGACTCTACACCACCTTTTAACGGTTACACCGTATTCCATTCATGTGTTTATCTTCTATTTTTATCCCCCACAACAGTTTAGCCCAAGACATTCGATAAAAGTTCAAAAATGACATTTGAATTAACAATAGAAACTTTACATTGTATGAGAAAATATGACCTGCTGATAGAGGTTTTACATTGTATTTATAGAGGCTTGAAATATCTACAATTATTGTATAATCAATATTAAATTTTTCTTGGAATGATGTTTTCTCCTTTCACTGAAAGCTATACTGAGAAACATGGTCAAGATATATGCAAATTAGTCCTTGATAAGCACTTGCATCCATCACCTGTCTGGGAAAGATTCTAAGATAAGAAATTAGGAAATATATCAATGGCCAGGAAAGACAAAAGCACTCTGTAAATCTCTTTAATTATTGTCAACATTGGAGCCCTGAACATACAAATACAGCCCATGTGCTTGAGACTTTAAAAGTATTGTTCATTGATAATATACTATACCTGACCATTTTATGTGGAGCTCCAGATTTCAACCTCGACCGTTCCCCTTGCTTTATTAGAAACAGATTGAAGTGTGTGTTTGCCAGACACAGGTTCATCTGAGACTTCCAGGGCATCTCCTCAAGACATATTTGATGGAACCTCTTCTTTTTAACATAATTAAATATTAGAGGATTCAGGTAATCCAGCAGGATTCGGTGTGCTAATTTTCTAACATCAGTTCTCTTATTTCTGCCAAGGGACAAAGAAGTTTTGAAATTACACAAACTTTCAGATATCCAAAGAGGAATGATTCCAATTTGTACATAATCAAGAAGTCACTTGACTGCCCTTCTGCAAATGTTTCTGGCTTATTTATCATTTACTTAGTGGTGAAAATGTAAAATAGGGCAATAGAGAAGGCATGAGAATAAAGACTAGGGATGAAGTCACTACGTATTTCCTCCAATTCTCTCTAATGTCTGTGTCCTGAGCTCAAACCAAACAGAGCTTTTTTCGTTTTTCATAACCAAAATGCCACTAGGACTAGACAAGTAAATTATAACATAATTGTTCACATTCATCAACTAACTTCAATATTGAACAAGGAAATCATTCGCCTGTATGGTGCCTTAAGAAAAAAAAAAATGAAGCAAAATTTTTTCTAACATTCGCTAGACTATAAAATGAAATAAAACATCAGTCAACAATAAATGAAATAACTTCATAAATCTATATTCAATATGCTCTGAAAAAACTAATATTTCCAAATTTATCTAATAGTTCATATTTTAAGCACAATATATATTTGCTTAAAGTATAACCAGAGACATTGAAATAAAGAACGAACTGATAGCAACCAGAGAGGAGGAGGGAAGGGCATAACGGGGGAAAAATGGGGAAGGGTCGTCAAGGAACATGCATGAAGGACACATGGACAAAGCCAAAGTGGGGCAGGATTGAGGATGGGAAGTGGGGATGGGGGAGTGGTGAAGGGAACATGGAGACAACTGTACTTGAACAATAAAAAAGTATTCTTATCAGAATCTCAAAGCATTTCCAACTGTTTTTATTGTCGCATAGTTGTTTATATGGCATGACTTCATTTCTTCAAAATACTTTTATCAACTTTTCTTGACTGTCCCATTGGGCAGTGTCATTCCACCTGACATTCAATACCATTAGCCATTACAGAATTGCAAATTAAAGGCACAAAATATCAGCACCACCTATTTTAACACCTAAAATACAAAACAGTGATAACATTAAGTGCTGTCAAGCATGAGGGAAAACTAGAATACTCATACACTGCTGATAGCAATGTAAAAAGGTAGGGCCAAATTAGAAAAGAATGAACAGATACTTCTCCAAGGAGGACATACAGAGGGCCCAGAGACATATGAAAAGATGCTCAGCATCACTAGCCATCAGAGAGATGCAAATTAAAACCACAATGAGATACCACTTCACACCAGTCAGAATGGCCATCATAAACAAATCAACAAACAAGTATTGGAGAGGTTGTGGAGAAAAGGGAACCCCAGTGCACTGTTGGTAGGATTGCAGACTGGTGCAGCCACTATGGAAAACAGTATGGAATTTCCTCAGAAAACTAAAAATGGAACTGCCTTTTGATCCAACAATTCCACTGCTGGGATTATACCCTAAGAGCCCTGAAACACCAATCCAAAAGAACCTATGCATCCCAATGTTCATAGCAGCACAATTTACAATAGCCAAGTGCTGGAAGTAACCTAAGTGCCCATCAGTAAATGAGTGGATCAAAAAACTATGGTACATTTGCACAATGGAATTCTATGCATCAGAAGGAAAGAAGGAGCTCCTACGCTTTGCGACAGCATGGATGGAACTAGAGAGCATTATGCTAAGTGAAATAAGCCAGGCGGTGAGGGACAAATACCATATGATCTCACCATTAACAGGAACCTAATCAACAAAACGAACAAGCAAGCAAAGTATAGCTAAAGACACTGAAATCGAGAACAGGCTGACAGTGACCAGAGGGGGGGGGATAACGGGGGAAAAGGATGAAGAGTTTACAGGAACAATTATAAAGGACACATGGACAATAACAAGGGTGAGGTGGAAACAGGGGAGGGAGGTGGGAAGGGCTGGGGTGGTGGGGAGGGGGAGGGGGACAGGTAGACAACTATACTTGAACAACAATAAAAAATATGTTAAAAAAAAAGAGTGCAGGATTTCCTACAAAGTTAAACATAAACTTACAATACAACCTAACAATTGCACTATAGAGCATTTTACCCCTAAGAAATAAAGATTTATGTGCCCTTAAAAAAACCTGTACACGAATGTTCATATCATCATTGTTCTTAATAGTCCAAACTGGAAACAATCCAAACATCCGTCAAAGGGTAAACGGTTCAACAAGCTGTGGCACATCCATACCACAGAATGCCACTGTGTAACAAGTGAACTGGTTATTCCTATCACTTGGGTGGATCTCAAAGTAATTATGCTGAGTGGGAACAAGAAGCCAGTCTCTGAAAGTTACATACTGTACGATTCCATTTTGATAACATTCTTGAGATGACAGTTATAGAGATGGAAAGCAAACTAGTGGTTTCCAGAGGTTGGGGGGAGAGGAAGGAAGATGGCTGTCACTACAAAAGGGTAGCACGGGGGCTGGGGGCAGATGCTGATGAGAGAACTATTCTGTATCTTGACTGGGGTGACAGTCACACAATTCTACAAATGTGGTAACATTGCATACGACTAAATATACACACACATATGTGTGCATGTAAAATGTCTATGGTCTGAATAAGGTCAGTGGATTGTATCGTTGTCAATTTCCCGGTTGTGCTATTGTACTGCAGTCAAATAGTTAACCTAGGAGAGACTGGGAGAAGGAGACATGAGAGATCTCCATATTATTTCTTATAACTGCATGTAAATGTACAATCACCTGAAAATAAAAAGGTTTTTAAAATGCATGTTACATCGAGGATGTCCACAACCACAAACTCTATTCAATATTAACCTTGAGGTCCTAACCGATAGGCTAGACAAGAAAAGGAAAAAGAGGCTTGAGTACTGGAAAGAAAGAAGCAAAACTTTCATTACTCATTCATAATTTGACTGTCTACACAAAAACCTGTATCTACGAGCAAACTGTCAAGTGGTACAGAAGATCAAGCTGTTTATGATTGAATTATATTCCTATATAATTAAGATGACAAAATGTAATCTTAAAATACTGTTTACACTAATACAAAAAGTATTTCTTTGATGCAGCTAACAAAAGATGTATAACACCTTTATGAAGAATATCATAACAATTTATTGACAGTCACTAAATTAAGACCTAAGTGGTCTGTCTACGAATAGAAAGACTCAATATTGCTTTTTTAAAAACTTCCTAAATAGATCTATATATTCAATTCTATCTCTATCAAAATCACAAGTTTTTAGCATTACCTGACAAGCTACTCCAAACTATTTTGCAGAAAAATGTCCAAGACTTAAGACAAATAAAGAAAAAGAACATGCTGGAGGGACTTTTCCTACCAGACAGGGCTTCATTGAAAGCAAGAGCAAGTATGATGGTGTGATACTGACTCAGGAACAGATAACAGACCGATGGGAATAAAAGAGACCCCAAAACTCCGCAGATGAAAACTTGCTGAATGACGACAGCGACAGTGATCACAAAACAGACTACTCAGTAAATGAGGCTAGCCAGCTGGGTGCCTAAGGGAGGGGGCGAC
>VMDR010034890.1:0-10933 GCA_007922815.1 Macrotus californicus | reverse complement strand
GTTTTGCATACTCACAACTGTAAACCTACTTTTGCCCCATGCTGTGTTTTATTTACGTGCAATTTTACTCTTTCCATTGTTGCCTGCTTTGTTGTTACATTCAGGCAGCCTGACATGTGATATTCGATCATCCGAAACTGTTCTGCTGGGGTGCCATGCAAACTAAGTCTTTAAAAGTAAAACAAAGCAAAACTAAAAACTATAAATATGAAAATTGCCGATGTTTAATCAGTAGACAGGAAACCCAGTCACAATATTGCTAATCTGCAGTTTTCATGTTGGACGTAATTGATGATAGCTTAGACGGTGGGAGAACTTTCTGAAATTGACTGGTACAGTTTATAACGCAGAAGGCAAAGATCTTAGTATGTTTAGAAGTATAGCAGGACCATCTGCCAGTGGGATGGGTATGAAGGGAAATTTGGATCTCCATGTTGGTGGTTACGTTCCACCAGAGGGCATTTGGTTACACACTGGTCACTCAGCATCACACCGAGGAGGCTGCCACGCCTCATGGTCTCCAGTTGATGAGCTCAGTTAGCATCCTCTGTGAAGTTCAGATGAAAGCCAAGCTGAGATTATGGGCACTTCCCTTACTCCTCTCCCTAGGAAAAGGAAATAATGAGAAGATGGCAAGACCCAGAGACTGGGGGAATGTAGAATAAGTTGAGAACAAAGGCCTGTGTAACTTTGTCTTTGAATCTCTAGGTTTTATTTTTTTTCAATTGTAAAATGTAGGAGTTGAAATAAGTGACTTTTTAAAAAAGATTTCATTAATTTATTTTTAGAAAGAGGGGAAGGGAGAGAGTAAGAGAGGGAGAGAAATATCGATCACCTCTTGCACACACTCTGACCAGGAGTGGAACCGGTGACCTTTTGCTTTGCCGGACAATGCATAACCAACTGAGCTGCACCGGTCAGGGTGAAATAAATATGACTCTTAAGACCCCTTTCAGTGCTAACATTCTATACATCTAAGGTTCTGTTAGTGAACTTACACCATGGTCCATAGAATTGGGCTGGTGCTATTGGAGATGTTATGGAAAAGAGAGAGATGTCACTTGAAGGTTCTAGGGTTTTTCCTGTGCATTGCACACCTTGTTTTATGGAGATTGAGGTGTGTCTTGTATGGAAAATGTTCAGTAAAGAGTTAAGAGGGGATACAGTTGGGATATTATAGAGAAGAAATGTGCTTTTTTGGGGGAGGAGTGTTTTTCCATACAGAAATCAGGCAGCTAGGAACACTGAAAGCCGTTTGCCTCCAGGGCAGAGAAATGGGGCCAGGGAGCAGTCCGTCCACCTTGCCGGTGGGGACCGTGAGGGCTGTTTGGCCCAGATGGGTATCCAGGCAGGTTTAAAAGTGAGTGGTTACCCTTTCCCAACACTGAAAAAATCCTCTATACTTCTTAATATGAGACTTCAAGTGACTAAGATACAATATTAAGTTATATGTTAAGTTGTGTCCTTGCCCTTGCTATTGTGGTGTAGGTAGGAAGTGGAGTGTGAACGTGCTGACTTTCATTTCTGGTTTTAGTTTTAGCCAGATGGAGAGAGCTTTAAGCTTAATGTTTATTTTGGAAACTGGGTCAGTTCTTTGTGTCAGCTTTACCCCTGCTTGTAAAAAATTGTTTGTTTTCTTTTTTTCTTCTTTTTAATGAGCTAAGTACCTTGTGAGGACAAACATTTTGTGGAGTCCAAAGTTCAGGGTTATAGGTACGTTTTTTCATGGCTTAGTAGTTTTGGATATGTAGTCCAATAATTAAAAAAGGACTATGTGATATTCTTTTCAGTTCCTATATCTTATTCAAAGTTGAACTTGTATCTTTTACAGGATTATTCTTTTATTCTGAAGTTTCTTTTTATTCTTAGCAAAATCTTCACAAAGCCTCCCAGATTCTGTTGAGGTTGAGTTTTTCCAGAAAACAAGAAATTTTCTCAGTGGTCTATTAACCAGCCTGGCCTCTTTGCTTGGTTTCCGGAACTACCTCTGCCCTGCACCACTAAAAATTCTTCAATTCATTCAGCATTGTCCCAGGTGTTCTGGTAGGTATTTGAATTAGGGAGACAAACTAGATAGTTCCTGGTCCTCAATAAGTTATGGTATGTTGAGTGTAAGACAAGAAAATCACAGAATCATCTCTTTCTTTCTCTCTCATCCTCTCTATCCCCATTCCCAATCCTATCTCATCTCTTTTGTAAGCTAAGAGCTGAGACTGTAAGCAGGTGAATAGAGAAGTTGGGCTGAACTGTAAGGCTGGTAAATGCAGGGTCTGTGTTTGTCCTGTTCATCATTGTATATTTAATACAAAGCATTGTGCCGAGTTGAAAAGCTGTGCTTATTACATATGTAGAATGAATGAATGAATGAATGAATGAATGAATGAAAGTTCATCTAGCTCACCCTGAGGAATACAGGAAATATTGTAGCAGAAAGTGACTCTTGAGCTCAGACTACAAAAAAGAAGGTAAATGGCACAGAATTTAGGTAGTTTTCCAGGTAAAGAGATCATGTGGGAAAAAAAAAACAAGAATGAAATGGCTTGGCCTTTTTGGTGGGACCCCCTGTATTTCACTTTGGCTTGAGGGGAACGTAGATGTGGATGGAGAGGAAGGAAGGAAGCAGGATGTCAAAGGCCTGCATAGCTGGATCAGGAGTTTATCTTTATCATAACAGTTGTGAGATAAATAAGTATTTCATTCTGCAGTGTGAAAGATGGATTAGAGGAGGGAAAGGCTGGGGGCAGAGAGAGCAGACGGCAGTAATCCAGGAAGACATAAACTAAAGTTGTAGGAATATGGAAAATGGTATAGTTTTAGAACTGGCAATATCTTTTTGTTTCTGTTAAAGCGCAGATATTAACTCTTGTAGGCTCTGTTGTCCCTAAGGTCTCCATTACCACTACTCACCTCTGCCATGGTAGTGCTAAAGCAGCCATAGATGTACGAGAATGAGCATGGCTGTGTGCCAGTAAAACTTTAAACAGGAGGCTGGCCAGTTTGGGCACACTGGACTTGGTTTCCCCAGTCCAGCATAGACACCGTGATTTGTGAAAAGGCCATGGGTTTTAGAGTCAGACACACTTAAGTTCAATTTTTTCATTATTTATTGAGAACTTATATTCACTATATAAACCATCATCTATAAAATGAAGATGATAATCCCTACATTGCAGAAGTATTTGGAATACTCAAAAAGAGATCATATGTAAAGTTCCTGAAACATTTTTTAAAGTTTTTATTGCTGAATGGATGAAGGTATTGGACATGGTAGAAGGAAGAGGTTAAAGGACTTGTAGATTTCTGACTAATTCAGCTGAGTGAATGACAAAGTTCTTTTCTGAGATACAAAGGAAGGAACAGATATTACTGGGGAATTCTTTTTTGAATATTTTGAGTGTGAGGGGCCTGCAAGTCATTCGGCTGTGGATCTCCATAGGTTCGGCAGTTACAAGTATGTCTGGGGTTCCAGAGATATGAGGCGTGGAGAGATCTCTTTGCGAGTCACAGTGTAGAAAAAGTAAAACTGGTACCAAAAGAATGCAGGACAGAGTCGGAATGAAGTTGGCCGAGGGTAGACACTTGAGAAAGGAGAGACCCAGAGGGGTTAAGAAGAGAACCCAGAGAGCTAAAAAGGAAGCATGGTTCTCCAAGAAGAATTTATTGCTGACAAAGGATGAGAGAACTTTAGGAAGGAAGGGGGACAGCAAGCCAAAGGGAGAGTGAGTCAGGAGAGACCTGGCTGGCATTAGGTGGTCATTGGTGACCTTCAACAAATAATTCCATTGGATAGTGGAAGGGCATTTGTCTTTATGGAATCTGAAACTTATTTTCTATGTGAAGGGAAACATTTTTATCAGTAACCATTAACCTAGTGTAGGTAGATTATGCTTATACAGAATTTTTTACCTCCAATTTGCTTTTTTTCTGAATCAACTTTCAAGTTCAATGAAATATGTTTAAATACGATTATTAGCTGTATTACATACACATGGAGTTTTTTGTGTGTATTACAAAATAGCAACCAAAATTGACTTGGAGAGAGTTTTTTTTAATGAAATCTCACTTTCGAAGAGCAGGTATTTTACTCAGGAGAATTTTATTTACTGGTCACTGCAGGATTACTTGGTGATCTTCCAAAAAATTCAGTGTTGATTCCTGTGACTGCATGTATTGCCTGGGACAGTCGCTTCCTGGTAGGTGAAGCAGCGCTACGCTAGAGAAAACATGGGCAGCTTGTATGGCCTTCACATATGTGGTGTCAGGGGTCAATTGACATGATCTTAATTTTGATCAACATAAAATACTTAGCAAAAATTTTTACAGGTTGAAAGCCTATAAAATCCATAGATGAGTATATTTAGAACATGTTAAAATAAATGTTATACCCAAAGACCTTTGTGCATGGATTTAAAAATTGCGTTGGTGTGCTCAGAGGGGAAATGTTTTTGGAGCAATTTCTAAGCCAGTTCCCAAGTAACTGCTTCTTGCCTACTTATTCAACATTTACGTAAATCGTGAAGACTGAGTTGGGTCTCCTTGGGAGTGCAGGTGCTGGGCACGTGGTCCTGGCTTTGAGCTGTGTGCATAGGTAAGAAGATTTCTATAGGATGGAACTATATTCAAGTTGACTCTGGAAGTATAGGAGGCTCTAAAAAAATTCACCCCGAAGCTAACTCTGGAACTGCCTTTTAGATCATATCTTCTTTAAAGTTGAATCTATGTTTAACAACTCCTAAAAGTCTTCCTCTGCGAAAGTCTAATTTGGGAGCCTTACTGATTTAAAATGAATATAAGAGAAAACACACTCATGCCTCTCATTAGACTTTGGCAAAAGAGGTTGACTCTTTTAATGAGACTTTAGGGTGGGAGCCATGGACCTCGGGAACTGTTCTTAGTGCCTGTGAGTTAGCCTGTCAGTTTCCTTAGGAAAAAATCTCTGTAGTAGGTGTGATTCCCCAGCTCATTGCCCTTAGGAAGGCCTACCTAGAGAATAACATCATTTCCCTGGCCCTGTACATACTCCAACACTCTAGATCCCATTATCCCCTGTCCTTCTGCTATACCCTACCATTAAAAATTCTGGATCTGGATATACCTGCCTCTTTTGCTCCTGTTCCAAGATCACAGAGCACTACCTGGAGTGAACCACACAGCTGTGGGAACGGGTGCCACCAAAATGCACAGTCCACAGTCTCACTTATTTTATGTCATCTCCCTCTCTCACATCTGCTGAGCAGCTATTCTTATGCATCTCTCACATGTTTCCTTCCCACTTCTCCTCCACCTATGACCACACTTCTTCATCTCAGCTGATGGCCTTCCTTTTATTTCTCTGAAAAAGAAAGGGTAGGTATAGCAGACGTGCATCCTTTTCATTCCTGACCCTCCTCTGACAAAGGCAGGCTAGAGGAAGGGGTAGGGGTGGGAGTGAGGGCACAGCTGAACCTCACACAACATCATAGGCCTAAGTAGTGACTTTTCTTTTAAGTCAGGCAGGAAGACTTTGAAAGATTTTAGGTCCACGAGTGGCATGATTTGTTGTATGTTTTATAAAGATCAATCTGGCTGCTGTGTGGAATTTACATTGTAACTGGTCAAGGATGGAAGAGATCAGACAAGTTAATAGGCAAGGTGAGAGATAATGGCAGAGCAAGTTAGAATTGGTTAGATGCTGGACAAATGGTTGGAGCCAACAAAATATGAAAATATGTGAGAAAACAAGGGTCAGGATTTACTTTAAGGCTTTTGGTGCAAGCAACTGGTGTGCTAAGTTGAGGATGATCATTTGTCAGGTCGAGTGGGCAGTTAACATGTCTGAGTCTAGGGTTACGGAGTGGTCCAGGGTGAGGACATAGCTTTGCTACTTGATGTTCACAGTTCTCTCTCTTCTATGTTGTCCATTCTCTCTCTACTGGCTCTTTCTTGTCAGCCCAAACATGCTCATGTCTCTTCAATCTTAAAAAACTACATATATGAATAAAACACTCAACTCTGCTCTTTCTTTGCCTATTATCTGTCTACCAATTCTTCCCTTTTTAAGCATGCTTCCTAAATCATGTATCTACTTTCTCATCTATTGAAAGTAGACTTCTTCCCCTATACCACCTCTCGAAGTACATTGGCTAAATTTCACAGACATGTTTTCATCCACACAGGAACATCTCTTTTGGCCTCTTTTGTTAGCATAGGTAGCTAGATATTAATAAAGGAAGAAAGCAAACAGACATTGTTGAGCCTAATGGGCGGGGAAGCTAAATGCAGTACTACAGCTTCTCACATTGCCCAGGCCATCCTCTGCCTTCAGAGCCTAATCCCCCACAGTGGACATGACAGGGGAGGAATAAAAACAGCAGGGAGATTTCCTCTGCTGGGCGCATGCACAGTAAAACCCGAGGTGGCTGCTGTAGAGGCCTGTCAGTCTAGCCTGGGAAAAGGATCGGATTGATTAAGGAACCCCAGCAGATCTAGGAAATGGACTGGTTAGGGGGAGGATCCAACAGAAGCCTGGGAAAGCTTGAGAAGTTGATTGGTTAGTTTAAAGAAGCACCTGGTCCTTCACAGGTCTGACATAATGTAACCTGAGCCTAACAAAGAGAAAGGCCTCTCTCTGTCTCTCTGTCTGTCTGTCTTTACCTAATATGTGGTCACACCATTTGCTCACGTGTTCTCTTTGTAGCAGCCATGTGGCTGTAGCAACTGCACTGACTTTAGGCAACCCCCAGGCTGAGCCCGGGTACCAGACACAGCAGTGCCAGCTGACCAGGGCACAGCCGAGAACTGGACTAAGCTTTGATATGGACTAAATTTTGGCGTGGCACAGAATCTCTGTACACTGGCTATTTCTGAGCCTGATAAAGACAAGGCTGAACTTTTCCCACTGTAGGACGGGCTAAGATGAGACACTGGAAACCTTGGGACAGCCTTCTATTTCCACCCAAATAAATCTCATCATGCCACAGCCTCCCACGTGTGGGTCTCAGAATGCTTTCCTTGCAATTCTGTGAAAAAACACGATTTCCACCAGTGAGACTTTGATGATTATCTCTACTGCTCTGGCTATTTCTTCTCAGTTTGTGTTGCAGGATCATTATATTCTGTCTCAAATATTGAAAACTGTTTTTGGGAACAAATGACTGAAAAATCAGCTCTCTTGAGTGTCTCCCTATAAGGAGTGATTCAAGGGGAGCCAGCCAACTTCCAGAAACTTCCCTGATCGCTTTGCCTGGTGATCCCTGCTTTGTGCATTCTTCCCTCCCAAAGGCCCCTATGAAACCGCCATTTTAGTCTCTGAAACATGTAAGTCGGTAGCCCCTGTCAGCATAGCAGCAGCGACTGAGTTTCCAGCTAGCTCAGTGTCACAATGAAGAGGGAAGAGAGGCTGAGATTTCAGAGGAGGGTGGAGAAAACCTTCAGAGCATGGGGCGCTTGCTGGCAGGCAGGGCGGGAGGGAGCTGAGATGCTGCTGCCAGGAGGGAAGGACTCTTTTTCTCCGCAGCCCTGTGGTGGGAAAAATAATCAGGGATTTATAATCCATGCTCCTCTCCTCTGGTTTCCTGCCATGAGAACTTTCTTCCCAAGTCTGTCTGAAGTGTCCTTGTTCTCAGTCTCTCATTACCCCTTTCTTATGGTCTGTATTATATTCTTTAATTTTTTAAAATGTATTTACTGCTTGTCTCTGCAACTAAAATGGGAGCCACGAAGGCAGGGAACTTGTGTGTCTGGTTCAGCTCTGTATCCTAGGTGCAACAGGAGCATAATAGGTGCTCCATAAATACTTTTTGAGCAAATGAATGGGTTTTGATACTCCCGATGAGATATTTTGTAAATTCAGAGCAAAGAGAAAGCACACTAGTTTTCTGGACCTAAGTATTTTCATGGTAGGTTTTTAAATAGATATACAATGAAACTTACATATATAAATATGTAGCTGGCTTCATTTTTCTCTAACAGAGCTCACTTAATTTGTGACTTCCCCTTTACTCTTTTCCAACTTCCAATGTGTCCTGTGATGCTGTATCTGTCCTATGGTTGCACTGGTCACTGTGTCTGTCACATCCCAGAGTGGTGGCCAGGAAGCAAGATACGCTTCTCTGTGGCTTTCGGGTTTCCTGGCAACCTATTTCAGGTTTCTCTTTTTCACCTAGATTTCCTTCAATTCTGCCCACCTTTGTTTCACTGCTCCTCCTGCCCCCATATTTTCTGGGAAAGGAGCTAAGACTTTAACTGTAAAAACAAAACACAATCCAAGTACAGCAACAACAACAAAAAAAGCCATTTGCTGTCTCAAGGGCCTGGCACTTGCCAAGGAAATCTATACTTTTAAGATTATTGTTTTGGCTGTGGGCTTAAAAAAAGTCTCATTTGAAACTCAAAGCTATACTGCTTTCTTTGTTCTTAGCTGTATGGACACTCCCCTTGTAAAGTGACTGCCACCGTTTCAGTGGGAGGACAGCAGAGGGGCCATTAGGACTAGGACTTAGAGGGACTGAAATACTTTTGTGTGCATGCGCTTACATCTTTTTCATCTTCAGTCACGAGTGTGTGCTGCCATACGTGAATGGAATTTGCCAAACTCCAAATCTCTTTTTGTTCATTGGCTGGAGAAGGGAAACCCTGGGGAATGATTTAAATGGTTCGGAAACAACTGGAACCAACTGTCTGCACCATAGACAATTTGATGAGGAAATTTTGGATATTCTATTCTATAGAGGCAACATAAGGTCAGGACTCTTCCAGTTGAGAGCAAAAGTAGAAATCTCCTTTTTGTTGTTATCTGCCAAAGAAACAAAATCATACAAGTATAATTTAGAGAAATAAGTAACTTGAAACAAGGGTGTCCATTTACTCAAAGAGAAATTTCAGTGGCGTCTGATGTTTGAAGAGTGCCTTCCTGTAGCTATGTAGCTTAAATTGCTAACTTAGTCTTTAGAGAGAAATTTCCAGAGAAAGAGAGGTGATTATAATAGGATGTGGTCAGTATGACAACACCAGAGAAGCTGAGATAAGTAGGAAGAGACCCAGGGTCCACAGAGGAAGGGAAGGAAATCCCAAATATGCTTTGCATTTCTGGTTTTCCTTGTTTCTTTTTAATTTAGTCTGTGTGGTAAGTTAGATTATCTGCCTGTTTGTGTTAAATTTAATTTTTAGATCAAAGTCATGCATACACGTAGTTTAAAGAGCAAAATAGTGCTAAAAGGTTTATTTTTTAAAGAATGGTTCACAGTTTTTCATGGATGTTTTCATTTCTCAGAGACTACTTTAAAATATTTTCACTTTCTTGGTAATATTTATCTTTTTCCTCCTTCTAAATAACATGATTATTGGAGAGGATCTTCCATTTTTGTCATTACCTATTGACTTCCTCCTTTGGACGATGGAAATGTAGTTCTCCTTCCCGCCTCCTGCCCCTTGATCCCTGGAACCTGCAGTACAGACACGGTCCGTTCTCCTTCGCATATTGAGGTCGAAAACAGCGCTCTGTTTTCACTGTGATGGCTGTGCGGACACTATGTGTACCTGACTCATGTATACATACCATTATTTTTCTGACCAACATTTGGTTTTCCCTAGGATAATTATTGTCATTAGGATTTCCTTCTTAGTTTTACATGTGTTTCTCTTTGTTTCATTTCCCACCTCTCTTCTATTGTGTAACTGTCATTGCGATGTGGTCGTATTTGGTAGTGATCAAGTTCTCATCTTTGGAGGCATTTTCTTGGAGGCTTCTGGCTATCTCTACTCTGAATTAACCATAATAAACCTGACCCACAGTTCTCAGCTCTCAGCCTGACATCTCCGTTCATTCGCAACCTTCAGGGATCCCTTTGCTTTTCTCTTGTGTGAACCTCATGTTTTCTATGTCTGTTTTGAAGGAACAACTTTTACAGTAGGTGCCAGAGAAAGGGTTCATAAAAGATACTTCTTTTTGAGATTGTACATATCTTTATATGTCTTTAATTTATTCTTACACTTAATTGATAGTTCATCGGAGTAGAGAGTTCAAAGTTAGAAATGATTTTACGGAAGAATTTTGAGGCATTCCTCCTTTCTCATTGAGTTTTGGGTGGTATTAGTCATATCTTTTTACTTTTAAATTTTTACAATTTTTATTTTTTAAATTGATAACATTAGTTTCAGGTATACAGCATAAAGATTTGATATTTGTGTACATTGCAAATTATCATGACAATAAATCTAGTTACTATTCATAACCTTAAATAGTGGCAAAATTTTGTTTTTCATGGTGAGAACTTTTAAGATCTACTCTCTTAGCAACTTTCAAGTATGCCATACAGTATTGTTAACTATAGTTAGATGCTGTAACTAACATTCCTATGACTTACTCACTTTATAGCTGGAAGTTTATACCTTTTGACCCCCCTCACCCATTTCTCCCATCCCCTGCTCCCCCCTTTGGCATTCACCAATTTGTTCTCTGTATCTATGAACTTGGTTTTTGTTTTTGTTTGTTTGTTGTTTTTTTGATTTCATATATAGGTAAGATCATATGGTATTTTTCTTCCTCTGTCTGACTTATTACACTTAGCATAATGCCCTTGTGGTCCATCTGTGTTGTTGCAAGTGGCAAAATTATATTCTTTTGTATGGCTGAATAATACTCTATTGTATAAATATACTATATTTTTAAAATTCATTGTGGATGGTCACTCAGGTTGTTTTTATATTTTGGCTAATTTAAATAATGCTGTGATGAACATGGGGGTATATATATACCTATCTTTTCAAGGTAGTGTTTTTGTTTTCTTCAGATAAATACCCAAAAGTGGAATAGCTGGATCATATGGTAGTTATATATTTAATTGTTTCAGGAACCTCCATAATGTTTTTCCTAGTGGCTGAATCAGTTTGCTTTCCCACCAATGCTGCACAAGAGTCCCCTTTTCTCCATGTCCTCACCAACACTTGTTATTGA
>VMDR010034889.1:0-10933 GCA_007922815.1 Macrotus californicus | reverse complement strand
AATTGTTTTAGCTACTCTGGGTCCCTTGAATTTCTACCTGAATTTTAAGACAAGCTCATCAACATCTACAAAGAAGTCAGCTGGGTCTCAGCAGAGGTTGCAGTTACTATGTATATCAGCTTGGGAAGTACTGCCATCTTACAATGTTAAGTCTTCCAGTCCATGAGAATGGGATGTCTTTTTTCGTTCATTTATTCAAGCCTTCTTTTACTTCTTTCAGTGCTATTTTATAGTTTTCGGGGCACATGTCTTATATTTATTTGGTTAGATTTGGCCATAAGTACTTTATTGTCTTTGATGCTATTATAAATGGAATTGTTTTCTTAATTTTATTTGGGGATTTCTCATTGTCAGTGTTATAGAGATGTGATTGATTCTTGCATATTTATCTTATATCCTGCAACCGTGCTGAACTCATTTATTTGTTCTAATCATTTTTTATAGATTCCTTAGGAGTTTTTATATACAAGATTATATCATGTGTAAATAAATGTAGTTTTACTGTTCCTGTTCTAATCTTGATGCCGTTTATTTCTTTTTTCTGCCCAGTTTCCCTGGCTAGACTATCCAGTACAATGTTGAATAGAAGTGGCAAAAGCAGACATCCTTGTCTTATCCTGGATCTTAAGCAGAAAGCATTCAGCCTTAAGCATCAACCATTAAGTTGATGTTAGCTATGGGTTTTTTTGAATGGCTGTACTAGTTTTCTATGGCTACTGTAACTAATTATGACAAACTTGGTGGCTTAAGGCAACACTAATGCATCATCTCCCAGTTCTGTAGTTGAGAAGTCCAACATGGGCTTCACTGGGCTAAAACCAAGGCACTGGAGGGCTGCGTTCCTTCTGGAGATCCTAGGGGAGTTGTCCCCGCCTTTTCCAGCTCCTATAGGCCACCCATATTCCTTGGCTCTGATCCCTTTCCTTTATTTTCAAAGCCAGCAACGTGGCATCTCGCTCAACTTCCTTCCATAGTCACACCTTCCTCTGTCTAAGAACGACTGCAGAGTTTCTTAATGTTAAGGATTCAAGTGATTAGACTGGTCCCATGTGAAGCTCCCTAAACTTAGTCACACCTGCAAAGTCTCTTTTTCACCTAAGGTAACACATCCACAGGTCCAGGGATTAAGATGTGGATAGCTATGGGGTGGTGGGGATGGGGAGGTTATTCTGCCCACCACATTTCACTCTCGAGTCCCTAGAGATTTATGTCTGTCCATATGCAAAATACATTTATCCCATTCCAAGATCCCCCAAATTCTCAACCCGTTACTTTATCAAAAAGTCTAAAACCTCACCTATATCTTATCAGTTCAAAAGTTCCAAATTCTATCACCTGAATCATCACCATAAGAATGGGTGAGAGTCTAATCTATCCCTGAGCATAGATCCTCTCCACATGGGCCAGTGAAACTAAAGAAACAAGTTACATGCTCCCAAAATAAAGGTAAGGCAGGCATTAGATATTTTGGTTCACAAAGGGAGGAAATGGAAAGGAAAAAGAGTCACTGGTCCCCCCAAATGTACATACCCAGCCAAGCAAACTCCATGGGGTTTCAAGGTCTGGAACTAATTTTCCGGGGCCCTCATTTCCAACCGCTGGGCCCGTAGCTGCACCCTCTGGGCCTGAGGCTCCATTTCTGAGCCATCCCATCTTTCTCATGAAAGGTAACGTGTGTTTGCAGCTGGATGGTTTTATCAGCCTGTTTCCTGCCTGCAGAAATTTGAGGGTCCAACAGCTTGCTTTCATTTTGTTCTCTCTTTGTCCCTCTTGGTCCAAGCTGGCAGTGTTGCTGCTAATAGAAAATTCTTAAGAATCTGTTGTTCTCCCATCAGACAAGAGGTCCCTCCACAGATTCTTCCTAAATAATCCCATCTCTATTTTTGGCTTCTGATGACACAGCTGAGGGTATCTACGTGTCAGATATGTAATCTCTAAGAGACTTTTGTGTACCTGAATTCTCTAACATTTTTATTTTTCTGAGGTATTGGCAAGAGGTTGTCCGGCTCCACCCTTAGTTTACTTCCTATAGTACATTTCCCCGGGAGTGAATCTTTTATATTTAGAGATTTTTGCAATTTGGATAAGCTGAGTTTCCCAAATCGTTAAGTCCTAAATGGTTTTTTGTTTTAAGTTCTTCCTTCAATTTATCTCCTTTCTCTTACATTTTACTATAAACAACAAGAAAAACGAGGTCGCACCTTCAACATTTCACTTGGGAATTTCAGCTCCATGTTGCATTTCATCATTCACCAGTCCTGCTTTCCCCATGACTGCAGGGAAAATTCTGCTAAGCTTTCTGCCACGATGTGACCAGAACCCCCTTTCCTCCAGTTTCCAACAACATGTTCCTCATTTCCTTTGGAGCCTTCAACAGCAGCACCTTTAACACCCATATTTCTACTAACAATCTGTTCATGGTGATTTAGGTATAATCTAAGGCAATTTATGTTTTCTCTACTGTGCTTCTCATTTCCTTCTGAGTCCTCATTAGCGGCGTTATTAGCATCCAGGTTTCTACTAACAGTCTGTTCAGGTCAATCTAAGCTTTTTCTATCATGCTCCTCAACATTCTTCCAGCCTCTGCTCATCGCCCAATTCCAAAGCCACATCCACATCTTCAGGTGTGTGTTTCAGCAGCACCCCACTTCCAGGGACCAAAATCTGTACTGGTTTTCTGCTAGTATTAATATCTTCTCAGGTTAAGGAAGTTCCCTTCTATTCCTAGTTTGTTGAGTCTTTTTAAAATGAAAAATTGTTGGATTTTGTCGAGGACTTTTCCTGTGCCTCTTCAGATGATCATGTGGTTTGGGGCTGTCAACGTTAAAAGAGTGTGTAGAGAGAAGCAGCCAGACATAGAAGGGAAACCAGGTGATCGTGCATGGTGTTTTTGAAGCTGGTAGAAGGGAGGGTTTCAAGGAGGGAGTGGCCAGAGTATCAATATTCTGGAGAGGTAAGACAAGATGAGAACTAAAAAGTTCTCTTTTTTTTTATCGAGGCAAAATTGGTATGCAACATTATATAAGTTTGCAACAATATAATTTGACGTGTGTGTATTCCACAAAGTGAGCACCCCCAAAGTCTAGTTACCGTCCCTCACCATACAGCTGACCCCATTCACCCGACCCCCCACTCCCCTTTCCCTCTGGTAACCACTGATCTGTTCTCTGTATCTATGAGTTGGTTTTTGTTTTATTTTGTTTTTTCGATTCCATTTATGAATGAAGTCATATGGTATTTGTCTCTGTCTGACTTATTTCACTTAGCATAATACCCTCCAGGTTCATCCCTGTTGTTGCAAAAAGAAAGTTTTCATTGTTTTTTGTTGCTGAGTAATATTCCATTGTGTGTGTGTGTGTGTGTGTGTAATCTCACCTCTTTTTGATCCATTTGTTTATCAGTGGACACTTAGGTTGTTTCCATATCTTGATTATTGTAAATATGCTACAGTGAACATAGGGATGCATATATCTTTTTGAACTAATGTACTTATATTCTTCAGATAAGTATACAACATTTGAATATGTCATTTTTACTCTTAGTTTTTGAGAACCTTCTATACCGTTTTCTATAGTGGCTGCACCAATTTGCAAATAGTGTACAGGGTTCCCTTTTCTCCACATCCTTTCCAATATTTGTTGTTCGCTGTCTTTTTGATAATAGCCATTCTAACAGGTGTGAGGTCTTACCTCATTGTGTTTTTGGTTTGCATTTCCCTGATAGTAAAGTTGAACATCTTCATGCACCTGTTAGCCATCTGCATGTCTTTTTCGGAGAAATGTCTACATATTCAAGTCCTCTGCCAATTTTTTAATTGGGTTGTTTGTTTTTCCATTGTTATCGAACTGGAAAAATGTTCCTTCTCTCTCACTGGTTCTGTAGAGGTTGTCGATCAGCCTGGGGCTCACTGTTGTGGGGGCATGCAAGGAGGCAAAAGACTGTGGAGAGTGGGATTCCTTGGACTTCAGCGAATCTGGGGTATAAGCTAGAAGACACTGATTATGCTGAAGTAGCTGGCCACAGGAGAATTTACTGGGCCTTCTTACGGTAGACTTTGGATACATTTTGGCTGAAGCAAGTAGGGCTAGCAGTGTGTCCTCAGGGTCTGAGATCCTAGAATAAAATTCTCAGCTTTTTCTGGAGTTAAGAATGCACATTTCCAGGCGTCAAGGTCAGAGTCCAGTTCTCACCCTTCGTGAAGACGTGGTGGGCTCGCACCTGCCTCAACCTGTGAACAAAACCACCTGCACTGAGAGGTTGTGGCATCGCGATAACTCACCCAGGCTCGGACCCCACAGCTCCAGACCGGCTGAAATTCACCTACTGTACCTAGTGTTTTGATGAGTCTTTAAAATGTGAAGCTTTTTTTCTTTTTCTTTGTGATGGGAAGGATGGATTCCAGGCCTCAAGGAGAGGCATTTCCAGTCAGCAGCAGCATTATCAGCCATACTGAGAAGAAGCCAGCTCCACGGGTCCTCCCGGGGCTCAGCCTTCCGCTGCCGCATTCTTGGATGGGACCTCCCCCTCGACAGGACCCGGGTGTTCTGCTGTAATGCTCATTTCCCTTTACCTGGCAGCCTGGTTTGATTGAACATTTCCCTGGGATATTTATGTGAAAACCAAAGAAAATACTCCTGGGTCGTTTTTAATAAGTGCCAATCCCTCCTAGGCTATCTGCAGCCGTAAACATTTATGTCTAATATCCCAAAGAAAATGTTGCTGCAGTCTGAGGTGGGGGTGACAGCTCCCAGATTAGTCTAAACAAAAACACGAGGGTGACAGTTCGCTTCTTTCCGCATGAAGCTGCGTTCACTCATTTTTGACATAAAAGTGCAATTTGCATATTCTTTCAAGTCTGTTGAGCTGCAAACACATGTGTGTTTAGGGCACAGAAATTTAAAATTTGTAAATTATTCAGAAACTACTGCCAAATTGTAATCAAGTGGTAGGAAAAACATTCTATACTCAATAGTTGTATGTTCAGAGGGGAACCTTTCTCAGGCTGGGGGAACGTTTTTAAATACACTAGTGCTTAATCAACTCAGAAAAAAACAGGGGGAGAGATGTTTACTTTGTTAGTAACAATTTAATATAGATGTTGGGGTTTCTCTTTCTGTTTATTGAACATGGCAGAACGGAATGATTTTAGTGTTGTGACATTAAATAAATAAGGTGCCTTCCTAGAGAAAACTAAACATTGTGATTAAGCTAAAATAGGAATTTCCAATGCCTCTCTAAAAACTATTTTAAGCCCAGAACGGTAATTACTCGAAAGCAATCCAATGTAATGTAATGCATGTTTATTACACCTTGCAGATTGTAGCATTCAGTATGTATTCACTGTGTCTCATCTTTGATGCCTACTCCCTCCTCATTTCTTCTTTTATCTTGTGCATCTAGCAAATATTATTCTGGGGGCCTACTTTATCCGGGGCGCCTGAGTGTCCAGGATAAAGTAGTTTATGCGGATTGAGATGTGTACAGGCAAGTAAGTAAATTATTTGTGTGAGAGGTGGAGGGCTGGTAGACACTGGCAGCAGTGATGAGTGTAGACAGAGAGTTGGATAGAGGGGCAATGAGGAGAGGGACCACTTTCACTTCCCTGCCAGAGCTGATGGTGGATTGAAGCTCACCGATGCTATACACGGATTAGGCATTGCTTCCGTGACTGTAACTATACAATGAGCACACACACAGATGGATGCAACCAAATTTATCTTTAAAAAAATGTGGAATTCTGTCCACTCAATATCTGCTTCTCCTGGTTTACTGCTTGACTGTTACTAATGGCAACCTGGAGAAGTGGGATTAAAGGGGCATGGGGAGAAAGATTGTGGTGGGCATTTCTGAAAACAGTCTACCAGGAATGAAAACATTCCTTTAATGGAGCCAAGTTGTAAATGGGAAACCAGATTATTTAACCCTTTCAGTACGGGTGCCGGATATATCCGGTATCCATCTGATGACCTGTGTGGATGAGTGCCGAATATATCTGGCATCCAAGTGGCAATCCGTGCATGCAAACGACATCTACAGTTGGTAAAATTCTATTCTGTTTTACCGGCGTATTAGATGAGGATCATATGTGTATATAGTTTTGTATATAATCTGTATATAATTTTTATAAATTTTACTTATATAATTGATAGAATTTTATATAACTATCTCTTAATATTAAAGTTACAAACAACACTTGGAAAAAAGCATTGTTTTATTAAGCATAGATCTTATGTAAGGTTAGGAAAGTCTTCACACAAAGGAGGACTGACCATGTGCTATGTGCACGTTTTCGGCGCGGCACCTCATACAGCGGGAGTGTTGCAGCAGAAAGAGTGCTCATACCGAAAGGGTTAAGCATCAGACAGAAAATAGCAACTAGATTAAAAGCTCAGCAGGGTGGATTGTCAAAGATAAGTGAACACTAGGGGTGACTTCTCTCATCCCTAATTCTACTCATTCACTCCTTTCATTTATTCATGCGTTCACTCACCTAAGGAACATCAACGAACACTGAACTGGCCAAGTGCAGAGCAGGAACAGAAGACAGAAACCTTGCCCTTGTCTTGCCTGTGCGTAGGTGGCTAAATACAGGGAAAACTGCTTTCCAAAAAGTCCTGAAAGGTCAAGAGGCAAAGTTTGGCATGACATAAGCCAAGTTTCTTTTGAGAAATTTTGCATTCAAGTTCTTTTTTAAAAAGATTTTATTTATTTATTTTTAGAGAGAGGGGAAGGGAGGGAGAAAGAGAGGGTGAAAGAGAGGGTGAGAAACATCCATGTGTGAGAGAAACATCAATCTTTTGTCTCTTTCACGTCCCCAGCTGGGGACCTGGCTCGCAACCCAGGCGTGTATCCAGACTGGGAATTGAACCAATGACCTTTCAGTTTGCAGGCCAACACTCAATCCACTGAGCCACACCAGCCAGGGTTGCATTCAAGTTCTTGAGCATTTTATGGTGATTTAACAAAAATTTTCTTCAGGCAAAATTTTCTTACATTTTCTAAGAAGGTGATTCACCATGTGGTTGCTGGTGTGCATATTTATTATGCATGGGTGTTGTATACATTTTTCTTCATGTAAACATTTAATATCAACAGGGGCATTCAGTGAGAAATCGTATTTACATTATTGCTTCAATTAAATTATCCAGTATTCTTTCCCACTAAGCCCTTCTTGTTCTGACACTTTTTAGGGCTCAGTTTACATATGACTTGAATTAGGACCATCAGTCTACAGAGAGATTATTTAGAAGAACTTTCAAAAGGAAAAATAAATAAAAGGCCATAAAAAGGAAGAAGTAAAACTATTTGCAGCCGCCATGATTGTATGTGTACAAATCCCCAAAAGATCTATAACAAAGTATTAGAATAAGTGAATTAATAAATAGTAAAAAGCCAATCTATAAAATTATATTTCTTTTTTTAATTATATTTTATTAATTATCCTATTACAGTTGTCCTGATATTCCCCTTTTGCCCCCCTCCACCCAGAACCCCTCACTCCCTCAGGCAATTCCCCCACCATTGTTCATGTCCATGGGTCATGCATATAAGTTCTTTGGCTACTCCATTTCCTCTACTGTACTTTACATCACAATGACTATTCTGTAACTACTTATTTGTACTTCTAAATCCCTCACCTCTTCATCCATTCCCCCATACCTCATTCTTCTCTGGCAATCATCGAAACAACTCTACATATCTATGATTCCCTGTTCTTATTTGCTTAGTTTGCCTTTTCAGATACAATTGTTGATAGATATATATTTTTGCCATTTGATTGTTCACAGTTTTGATCTTCTTTTTTTTTTCTTTAAAAAGAAGTCCCTTTAACATTTCACATAATAACGGTTTGGTAATGATGAACTCCTTTAGTTTTTTCTTGTCTGGGAAGATCTTTATCTGCCCTTCCATTCTAAATGATAGCTTGGCGGCGTGGAGCAATCTTGGCTGTAGGTCTCTGCTTCTCATGACTTTGAATATTTCTCGCCAATCCCTTCTAGCCTGCAAAGTTTCTTTTGAGAAATCAGCTGACAGTCTTATGGGAACTTCCCTGTAGGTAATTAATTTCTTTTCTCTTGCTGCTTTCAAGGTTCTTTCTTTATCTTTAAATTTTGGCATTTTAATTATGATACGTCTTGGAGTGGGCCTCTTTGCATCCATCTAGTTTGGAATTCTCTGTGCTTCCTGGACTTGCATGTCTATTTCCTTCACCAAATTAGGGAAGTTTTCTTTCTTTTTTTTTTTCAAATAGATTTCCAATTTCTTGATCTTTCTCTTCTTTTGTGGCACCTCTAATGATATGAATGTTGGGCCTCTTGAAGTTGACCCAGAGGCTGCTTATACTATCCTTATGTTTTTGGATTCTTTTTTCTTCTTATTGTTCTGGTTGGCTGTTTTTTGGATCCTTATGTTCCAAACCATTGATTTGATTCTCAGCTTCATCCACTCTACCATTGTTTCCCCATAAATTGTTCTTTATTTCAATTAGTGTATCCTTTATTTGACTGGATCTTTTTTATTCTGCTGAGGTCCTCACTAAGTTCCTTGAGCAAACCAGTATTTTGAACTCTGCATCTGATAGATTGCCTATCACCATTTCCTTTAGTTCTTTTTCTGGAGTCTTGATCTGTTCTTTCATTTGGACCATATTTCTTTGTCTCCTCATTTTGGCAGCCTCCCTGTGTTTGTTTCTATGTATTAGGTAGAGCTTCTATGGCCCTGTGACTCCGTGGTGTGCCTTAATGTAATAGATGTCCTATAGTATCCAGTGGGACAGCCTCCCCTATCACCCAAGCTGGGTACTTGAGGTGTGCTCTCCATGTGGGCTGTGTACACCCTCCTCTTGTAGTTGAGTTTTGGTTGTTGCTGGCAGATCAATGGGAGGGATGTATCCAGGCTAGTCAGCTGCAAGGATTGGCTGTGACCATTTACCACCAACCTCCACTCTCCATGGAGGATCAGCTATGCAGGGGCAGGGTGGTGGTGATCTGATGTGATCTGTTGCTGTCCACTGGGTGTGCTGGCCCTGCGGTGTCCTGAGTGGTGCAGGCCAAGGTCAGCCCCCATGTATATTTTGCCCAGGGCCATCCTGCCTGAGTTATAAAGCAACTTGAGATGGCTGCTACTTGTGCTGGGCTTGGAGATTCACAAGCAAAGCCAAGCTGTGAATCTAAGCTGGCTACTGCTAGTGTCAGGCCTGGGACTCACTGAGGCCAGCTGTTGCTTGTTTGAGAGGGTTTAGGAAGTTGTGCAGTATGAGCAAAGAACAGCCATTTATATGGAAGAACAGCTCAGGTGGGCCCATGAGTTGGGTGGAGCAGAGTCTCTGGGGATCTCCAAGGCAGGTCAAACAGTCTTAGCCTGGTTGATGCAGTCTCAGATATGGCACCAGCTTGCCAGCTCTATTGCTCTGTCGGGGGAAGGTTTAGAAAAGGGACAATGGCCTCTGTTTGCTTGATGCCAGGCTCTTCAGTACCTACCTATATGCCACTGGTACCTTTCAAGCTGCTACTTCAGTGCTGGAGTCAGAGAGAGTGAGTCTGAGTAGGTGAGTCCATATGTGGATTCTTTAAGAGGAACTGCTTGGGGCTTCAGAAGTTTTTTCCACTGACTCAATCCATGCTGGTTTTTTCAACAAGAAGTTGTGGGGACTTATCTTCCTGGCACTGGAACCTAAGCTGGGGCACCTGGTAAGGGCCTGGGACTCCTCAATGCCAAGATATCTCTCCAGAATTTTTATCCACGCAGGTATTAGACCAGCCCATTCTGCATCTGTGCCCCTCCTACCAGTCTGGATGTATGTGGTTTCTTTAATTCTGTAGTTTTCAGGCTTCTATTCAACTCGATTTATAGTGATGGTTGTTTTATAGTTTACTTGTAATTTTTATGTGGTTGTACGAAGAGGTGAACCATGTCTGCCTATGCTGCCATCTTGACCGGAAGTCTAAAATTGTATTTCTATAAAAGAGCCACAAAATGGAAAAACACTATAGCATTGAACATATGAAATATTTAGTGATAAATTTAACAAAATATGTGCAAAACTTACATACTGAAAACATAATAAATTGCTAGGAGAAATTTTAAATGAGCTAAATAAATGACACACACATGCTCTTGGATTGAATGACGTAATATTGTTAATGCATTAATTTTCCCTTAATAATATATAAATACAACAAAATCATAATCAAAATCCCCAAAAGTTTATAGTTGTTGTACTCAATAAGTTGACTAAATCTTACAAGGAAATGCAAGAGGCCTAGAATAGCTAAGATGATCTTGCAAAAATGGAGAGTGTAGTAATTAAGACAGAGTGGTATCAGTGACACTGTAGATAAATAGACCAATGTTCCAAAACAAAGTGCAGAAATACACCCACTTGTATGCTCACCTGATTCACAAGGAAAGCACCAATGCAGTTTAGTGGAGGTAAGAATGAGCTATTCAACAACTTGTGCTGAAATTTAGGTATCCATAATGGGGGGAAAAATTAAGAGTGAGCCCCTACCTCACACATGGCACAGAAATGAATTTGAGATAGAACATAGATGTAAATATTACAGGTAAAACACTAAGGTTTCTAGAAGCAAACATAGGAGAATATGTTCATGACCCTGGGATAAGAAGATATTTCTTAAACAGAATGTAAGAAGGTAGTAGCCCTGAATGAAAATTAGCTGATCAATTGAACTCGACTAAAATTGAAGATTTTTGTTCATCAATGGAAATTATGAAGAGAATAAGAAGTCAAGCCCCAGACAAATATCTTTGAACAGACAGGACAAAGGATTCCTATCTGGAATATATGAAAAACTCTTACAAATCAGTAAGAAAAACCAAACCACCCAATTTAAAAATGTATAAAAATATTGAACTGGCACTGAAAAAAAGAGAATATCAAAATGGCCAATAAGCATCAGAAAAGGTGTTG
>VMDR010034888.1:0-10930 GCA_007922815.1 Macrotus californicus | reverse complement strand
CTAATCTCATGTGATTTAATCAGATTTAAAATGACTAACTCAAACTTTTCAGCAGGGACAAAGAAAAGAGAAGAGGTGCTTACCCCTCTTATTGGTTGGCCAAAAAGTTTGTTTGTCTTTTCTGTAGGATGGCTCTAGTAGCACTTAGTTTTCTTTAACTTCATTCAAAACAATTTTGTTAGATTGTATTGTGACAGCTGTCATATCAGCGTGCATGAAAAAATTTCATCAAAATTGGTGAATTTGTGTGTAGCCATTTTAATATTGAAGATAGAAAATAAGCAACCTTTTTGGCACATTAAGCTTATTTCAAGATAGGCATAAACACAACTGAAACACACACAAAAATGATTTGTGCAGTGTAGGAGAAGGTGCTGTGACTGATTAAACGTGTCAAAAGTAGTTTGCAAAGCTTTGTGCAGGAGATTTCTCAAAAAGTAGATATTTTACAAAACGTGGAATGGAAGAGATTGTGGGACAAGCGAAATGAATCACCACCAACCACACCAAAGGTGGGTCTTCATCCAAAGGTGATGTTGTGTATATATGGTGGGTTTGGAATGGAGGCCTCTACTATCAGCTCCTTTCAGAAAACCAAATGTTTAATTCCAACAAGTCCTGCTCCCAGTTAAATCAACTGAAAGCGACACTCAACAAAAAGTGTCCGGAATTAGTCAACAGGAAACGTATAGTTTTCCATCAGGATAACGCAAGACCACATGTTTCTTTGGGGACCAGGCAACAACTGTTACAACATGGCTGGGAAGTTCCAATTCGTCCATTGAATTCACCAGACGTTACATGTTTGGATTTCCATTTTTTATAGTCTTTACAAAATTCTCTTAATGGAAAGAAAGTCAACTCCCTTAAAGGGACCTGAAAAAGGTACCTGGAACAGTTCTTTGCTCAAAAAGATAAAACATTTTGGGAAGATGGAATTATGAGGCTGCCTGAAAGTCGGCAGAAGGCAGTGGAATGAAACAGTGAATAGGTTGTTCAATAAAGTTACTGGTGAAAGTGAAAAATGTGTCTTTTATTTTTACTTAGAGACTGAAGTAACTTTTTGGCCAAACCAATAAAAGTGTCACATTCATTTCTCAGATTTCTCCCCCCCTTTTTTCCCCTGGGTCTCACAGGTAAGGGCCTCTGGAGGGGCCTTCTTACCACCTGTGATAACAATACAAGACAAACATTAATCCAGAAGGTCCCTGTCTCGTATTAATAAGACTATTTCAAGGAGGTCCATTTGAAAGGCTTTGGGTATTACGTGCTATGCCACAGCTTTTCACATAACAGGCCTGAAGATGATCACTTCTGAGAAAAGATGAAAAGGACCCAGCATGTGGAGCCTGAGAAATAATGACAAATCTGGAGAAGAGACCAGATGAAAGGAGGGAAAAGGACATTGTCAGCATGCCACATGAAGGCTTTGGTTCAGTCGGAACCCGTTGAAAAAAATGATGAAAAAACACAAAAATCGCTCGTGTGCCTGACTAAACAGTGGGCATGGAGATGAAGGCCCCCTGTTCCCCCCTAGGAGTGCCAGGCAGGATGAGCGAGGAGGCTTCCTCCCCTCCTCTGGCTTCCCTTTCTCCCCACAGCTCCTCTCCATTTCTCTCTCACATTCCCCAGGCCAGCACTAGGTTTCCTAGGCTTTCTTTTTGTACAGCTCTGAGATTTCAATTTCATCTCAATCTGACTACATCTAAAGTTTTTCTTTTGAATATTTTATCGTTGTTCTATTAGAGTCGTCCCAATTTTTCCCCGCTTGCTATTCCCTGCCTTGCCCATCCCCCGCCCCCAAAGTCAATCCCCACCCTGTCGTCCATGTTCCTGGGTCACTCATACATGGTCCTTGAGTAGTCCCTTCCCCTTCTTTCCACCCTTATCTCCCTCCCCCTTCATCTCTGGTTGCTGTCAGTCTGTTCCCTGTTTCCATGCCTCTGGTTCTGTTTTGCTCATTTGTCTGTTTTGTTCATTAGGTTCCTCTTCTAGGTGAAATCATAGCAGAGTTATTTACAATAACCAAATGCTGGAAACAGCCTAAGTGCACACCAGTACACGAGCGGATCAAAAAGCTGTGGTACATTTACACAGTGGAATATTACACAGCAGAAAGAAAGAAGGAGCTCATACCTTTCATGACGGCATGGATGGAACTGGAGAGTGTTATGCTAAGTGAAATAAGTTGGGAGGTGAAAGACTAATATATCCAAGTTTTTAGCTAAAAGTTTTCTATATTTTTTTTGTGAGTTCATCGTGTTATGTTTGGTTTGTCGTTTGCCTACTTCCAAAGCAGCTCCCTGTGTTTCAGCTTCTCTTCTCTTGGTACACGTGTGACAATTCCTCCCTCCTCACCTAGGCTGCTCAGACCTGTGCCTGAGCCCTGCTCTGGCCCCAGGCTTGGGTCACCTGCGCTCAGCAGGTATGAGACAAGCATAGGAGGCAAGCACTCCACAATTCACCTGGAAAACACAAGCCCCTGAAGCCTCTCTGGAGGGGATCCTGGCAGCCCATTCCTCAGTTTCCAGGACACGTCAGGGACTCTCCATCATTGGAAAACACCAGATGGAATGGATAGAGGCAATTTTGCAGATAGTGCTGCGAGATCGGCTTCCTTAGTGGTCTTTCCAGCTGGAAACAGAGTAGCAGGAAAGCACATGGTTCTCAGCCTAGTTTCATCGCCTCCAGAGCTACAGATGGCTTCCCTGAGCACCTGAAGCCTGCGCTGCTTCCCTGGGTGGGATAGGCAACAAGCTGTGGAAACTGTTTCGTGTTTCCAGAGAGCAACTCAAAACCCAGTTTTTCTCTGCCTTGAGAGTGAGATGAAGGAGAAGACACAGAGTAGGAAAGCGCCAGAAGGTGAGGAAATTAATGTTTAATGTTTTGAACTCTCTGGGACTGGCCAGCTGCTCAAAACGTTGTACCAGGAGATATTCATGATATTGCTTCCTGTGGGCACATCTAAGCAAAATTTTGGAAATGATCCAGGTATCTTCCTCCAGAAAGATGTAGGTTGGCTAGCTAGGTTTGATTTGATTACATGATTTACATATTACTAAGTGTAGTGGTTTTTATTGGCATTCTCCTTCCTTTTCTTTTCTATCATTACCTTTTGACTCTTCCTTCATTGTTCAGTACTATGAACATCAGTTAATGGTCAAATTGGCTGGGATCAAGACAAATGAACAGAGAGCCACTGCCATTGAATGATTTCTGCTACTGTTTGATGGGTTTTCCATTTGTTTTTCACTTTCACTGAATGTTGGAAACTGGGACTGTGGGTCACGGGCAGACCTGACATGATAAAGCCTCTAGAGAGATGAATGACCCTGGGACAGCCATGAGAAGGGCAGGCAGAAGTGATTGTTTTTCACAGAGCTACCAATGGGAGGCCTCCAGTATTTGCTTTGTGTTGGGTCCAGGGACATTCCACGGACAGCCAAGACCTCTCAGTTGCCGCCTGGTGTCATGGAAATGATGTATTTTATCTTTTTCCTTATTCCTCTACTCAAAGCTGAGCGCCAAGCCCCATGACCTTTCCTTCCACATTTTGCACTGTTTTCTGAGTTTTCTAAGTGCAAGCAGACACCCGGCAGAATCTATCTATCCAGGTGGGAGCCCTGTCGGGCAGGACTTGGCCTTGTACCTTTCATTACTTTTCAACTGCTGGGGCTGAGGAGCAAGAAGAAGGAGTGGCACCGGTAATCTTAAGTTCAAAACTCTCTGGCTGCTGGTTGGGCCGGTGTTTACACTGACGCGAGCTGGCTGAAATACGAGTATAATTCTTCCTTCAAGATGGCCTGCTTCCTTCAAGAAAAAGAAGGAGACTGACTGCTTGTTCCTGCCATGGCCTGCACAGTGCCAGGGAGCTCTACTAATGATGCCACATGCCACTCCAACTACTGGCTAGGCTAAAGAAAAGCACAGGGTAAGCCAGAAGGCGGGCAGGAGTAGAGGGTCCTGGCATAAAAACAGCCACTGTACAATGGAATGTCTTCATATTAAAGGGCTTGGAAATTGTCACAGTACTTTTGTATTTTTTTAATTACTTTATTGTTGTTCATTTACAGTTGTCTGCATATTCCCCCCACTACTCCCCCCTCACCCCAGACAATCCCACCTCCCTCCCTTGCTCCCACCCTTCCCCTTGGTTATGTCCATGTGTCCTTTATAGTGGTTCCTGGAAACCCTTCCCCTCTGGCCGTTGTTAGATTGTTCTTAATTTCAATGTCTCTGGTTGTATTTTGTTTGCTGTTTTCTTTTGTTGATTATTTGTTGATTCATTTCATTCCTGTAAAAAACCTCAACTATGACAAAAGAAACCTATCCCAGAATCTATTGGTTTTCTGTCTAAAGCCTGGGAGGTGAGCTGCAGCAAGTACTTGTCCAGCAACCCAAGGCTTTGGCTGAAATCTTCCTATATCTCACTGTGTGAGTTTATTCAAGGGGCTTTGGAATGTGAGTGAGCACTACCAGTTTTGTGTAGGGTTTGAGTCCAAGAGATCAGACACATCTATGCACAAATGACAAAACAAACTGTGATAAGGAATGAAATTCCTGCTATGTACTTCATGATGGATCCACTACCTAAAATATTGTTTAATTTAATTCTAACAACAATCTGATCCTCAATGATATGATAAAATTGATGCACAGACAGAAGTAACTTACAAAGCCACACAGTTAGTGAATGATCATGCCAGAAATCAAGTTCAGGTCTAATTGACTACACATTATATACTGTTTTTATAAAACCCAGTTTTCTCCAAATAATGTCTAATACTAAACAATACATTATTACTTATAAGACATGTTTGCACATTCAATTGCAGTGGTTACTTATCACCCCTCCATGCACTGGGTGACATTATAGATGAAGGAATTGGCACTCAAATAGTTAACTGATTTTCCCAGATCACAGGCTAGCAACTGGTAGAGTCAAGACTCAACTCAATTTTCCTTTTTCAAATTCTTTTTACTGTGTTACATTGCCTTTCTGATAAATGATATAAACAGCCATCGTTTCTGAGGCAATAACTTCCTCCCAGACACTGTTCAAAGAGTTTTCTTTGGCTTTCCCACTTAACCCTCACAACAAAACTGAGGGAGGCAAGTACCATTATCCCTTCAATTTTGCAGACAGGAAATTTAAAGAAGCTTCTCCAAGGTTACAGAGCTGGTAAGTGGTAAGACTAAGGTTTCATCCCTAATACTGATTCTGACTTTAGAATCTAAATCTCATCACAGTGCTATTATACTGTCTCTCCATCCATGCTTTCTCTATACCTCCTGCTCTATGCTGTGTAATATACTCAGGGGGCACAGTTCTATGGGAGGACAGAAGACGGAAGTATTGAGTCCAGCTAAAGAAAGATCTCTGGAAGCTTTGTGGAAGAAGTGACATTTGAGCTAGGCCTTAAGAGATTAAGAAACACATAGGCTCAGTGACTTCTTTAAAATTTCGTTAAGTTCTTCAAATACAGGTTTTCTTATACAGAGATTCAAATTTTTTCAAGAGCATATACTATAGACTCATCTAGTTGTGCCTTTCTTTCTCCATATACCTTAATTCTCTTTCCTTGGGCTGCAACCCAAGAAATGTGCAGAATCTGGAAGGACAAGAGCCTCAGACTCTCCAAAGATTCTGTATGAAAATGTATTAGTGTCATTGCATGGAGTCAAATACAAATGATACAAATTGAAAGCATATATTCATGCCCAGACTAACTCAAATCCTCTTGCTAACAAACACCGTTTACATTTGCTCTATGGGTATGTGGAATATAAAACATACCAGTATATTAATCCAAAAGTGAGAAAGGCTGCAGCAAGGGTTCCATTCATAAAGTGATAGAAAGCAGAAATAAAGCTTGACTCTATAGTCCCATTTTCAAAAGCTGTATTTCCATACAGTTTTCAAACACATGTAAAACTCTTTTTCATATAAAATAAATATGAGTCCTGAGCAGTTTTAATTAGCGATCTTGGAGACACGCTGCACCTGTTCCAATTCATCTGCAGAGATGAAAACGCTTCACCCTTTTCATTTGCTGACAAGTTAATAGACATTTCCAACTCATGCCAGCACATGGGGTTCTGCAGCTTTCTTGTGACAGGTGAATAATAAAGCTGCACAAGAATGTGGCAACTGTACGTAGAACATCCTCAGGAGTGTGAATTCCTGGGCAGTGACGCCACATCCCCCACTGTTCTACAGGCCTGTGCATGGGTAGCTGATCCGTCGCTTCGTTTTTATTAACAGATTTATTGAGGTAAATTTACATACCCTACACCCCTCCCATCTAAAATGTACAATTCAATAATGTTTAACATATTTGCAGAGTGATGCGATCGTCACTATAATCTAATTTTAGAACATTTCCATCACACTCTAGAGAAACCTCGTGCTCATTTATGGTTATGACATAGTCACCCCACCCCCCAGTCCTAGACAAAAAAATGTTGTGATGTTTCATTTTTACTACATTGTAGTAGAAAAATATTGACTGTTCCATGTGCTCGCTGCTTTGTGTGTTGGGGCAATCAATAATTGAATAGCACTTTATACATTGAAGAACATGATATGGTCAGGCTATTACATGGCTACATGTGTATGTGCACCTGTGTTTATGTGTCTGTGCACATAGGTTAGGAGGAAATGCAAGGAATCATTCATGGAGAGAAGCAGAGGTTGGAGGGCAACTTAGACTTCTGATAGCAAAAGCTGTCAGCAGAGATATTCAAAATGGGTATCACAATGCATTTCATTGAGAAAAGAACAAAAATACAATTACACTGCATTCTCATTATTTGGGGATTCTGTATTTGAGATTTGAATACTCACTAACATTTATGTGTAGCCTCTAAATTAATATTTGTGGTTTGTATTCACTTGTGGACCTGCATAGAGCAGTGACAGATTTCAGTCCCTTGGATTCCCTCCACCATGTTCCCAGTTGAGGTCAATCAGGCAACACTGTGGCTTCTTGTTTTAGCTCAGACAGAGATGACCAGAGGGTGGAGAAGATACCAGGACTCTGTGGAATTGAACTTGATCTCTGGGGATAAGTAGGTTGAGTATAAGCCAACCTACTTATTGTTATCTGTCCTGTTGGGGAGCTCAGTCCTTTCTTGGATCCTGTTCTACAGAATGAAACACTGTCTTTCAGGGACTGAGATTCAACTGACCCTTTACCCCACTACAGCTCAGGGGGCTTCCTTTGTGGCTATTCTGTGAAAAAATTTATTCTTCAGGAAAATGTAAGTCTATTGCATGGATCCAAACTTGAAAAATTAGTTTTTGCAAGTTGACTACCTTATTAAAAATGAGAAAAGAGACATTTTCAAATGGAAATGTCATTCAATTAGAATATGAGTGGTTGAAAATCTTCATGTATCCCTGTGTATTTATAATTCTTGAGCCAAGGTAGGATGTAAGGTCTGCCCTCTTACAAAGTAGAAATCTCAGACACCAGAACTCCCCAGCCGGATTTATAAGAAGAGTTCCCACATTGTTCTAGGCCATTTTAAAAACAACATTTAATGTTTTATTAAAATATAACATGTTTAATTTAATAAAATAATTGTATTAAATTAATGCATAAATATAATACATACACTTATCTCATGGACCATTAATATTTTTATTAGTGCTCAAAATTAACTTGAAAATATTTTGAATACTAGATTTCTAGTTAAAAATTAGATATCTAGTTACATCTTAATATGCACACTATTAATGATTAGGAGTCTCTTCCAAGATCCCATCAAATATAAAATATTATATGATTAAATAAAAATGTCAAAATTATGTAAGTTGGTAAGACCTTATAAACCCCTGAATTTGGGGACAAAAGGGAGCTCAGACCGAAATATGGTGACAATATTCACTGATAATGGACAAGTAAATTTGGCTCGAAGAAAAGATCATGTTTTGTGTATGGTTCGCCACCTAAACCGAAACATTTGTGCAGCCAGGAAAATGGTGACACAAATCTTTGCTCACTGCATTTTCTAACCCTTTCTGGAGGTCATAGAAGACTATTGGACTAGAAACCTAAGAAGCCACACCCTACCCCCAGCCCACCTCTGTGTTGTGATAAGTATTTCCTGGACCTAAAGAGAACATGGTACAGAACAATGGAGTGGCCAGTATCGGGGCTTAGCAGAACCTGAGTCCCACCACTTACTCTCTTAGGCAGTTTACCTAGGCTAAGTATTGATTTTCTCATCTGTAAAATGGGAATAATAACAGTACTTATTTCAGAGTTGTGATGCTTTTCTGAGGCAGTATCCATGGCAGCTAGCCCAAGAGTCTACACACAAATAGTACCCAATGGCTGTTCTTACCACCTGTCAAATATTATTATTGGGTTTCCTGCTACCACCCCATACACAGAGGGAGGGAGAAAAGATGCGAGAGAAGAAAACAGAGAGACAGAAGGAGAGAGAAAAGGAAGACATAGAGATGACATACCCTACAATTGGACGGAGGGTACGGAGGGGAGACTGGTCTGAAAAGTGGACATGCATTGATGGACACATGTTGTACTGTTTCTCCTGAATGGTACAAAGCAGGGGCCGTTCACAGAAAGATCTTGAAGTCCTTGATCCTGCAGTTGTTCTTTTGAGTACATTACATGTGAATTAGGAATTATAGATTGATCATGCCATCAGCCACACTGTGAAGAGAAACACACTGGAACCTAAGAAGAGTGTGTCACAGACATGCAGGTGGGGCAGAAGACAGATGAACAGGTAGTCTCAGCACCAATGAGACAAGTCACAGAGACAGCAAAGACTCAGGTGAAGACTGACACAAAGAGAAGGCAAGATGCAAAAATAGTTTTTTTCACTTTTTTAAATCACTTTTATTGTTATTCTATTACAGTTGTCCCATTTCTCCCCCTTTGCTCTCCTCAGCGCATCCTGCCCCCTGCACCCATAGTCATTTCCCATGCTGTTGTCCATGTCTATGGGTAGGAGTACAGATGGATACAGCTACTGTGGAAAATAGTACAGAATTTCCTTAAAAAACTAAAGATGGAACTGTAACAGGGTGCAGCCAGGGGCCCCCCAAAGAAGGATTTGTAATGGGGTCCAGAACTCAGAGTATCCAGGAAATATTAAAAATATGGGATGTCCTCACCCCTACAGGTCTGAACTGGGGGATGGGACACATAGAGCAGGGCCATTGAGAGTTGTTTTGCATAGCAACAGTTTTGCAAATAGCCTCAGGCACGGTCATTTAACATATCTGTGTTTTAACTGGTTTCATGGATATGTTAAATAGCTGTGGCCATGCTTTGAGCCAGGGGGATGGGAGTGACTTCTGCACAGGACGTAACTGGGAGGCAACTCCCCCTGGTTACAGCGCCTGCATGAGAGCTTGGAGATGATTGGCTCCATGCCACGGGGCCACACCTGCCCTGACTTCCTATGGCAGGCAAGAAAGGCTGGAAAAATACGGGAATGCTGGCAGGTGTAACTGATTGTGGGAGGAGTCAGAAATGGGGCTACAGAGGAAGATTGGTGCTGGGATTTAAACCCAGGCTCAGGAGCCGTGCTGGATGGTTGGGACCACGTGGCTTTGGGGTGCTCCCTTTTGCCACATGGCTTAGGAAGCAGGAGAGACCTTGCAGAAAGGAAAGGGGTAAAAGAACTCTTGCTAGTGGGCCATGAGAAGGTGCCATGTGGGTTTTGGATTAAGAACTGGAGATCATGGTGGTGACACAGCTGATGGTGCTGGAAACCAAGGGAGGCCTGCCAGCTGAGCACGGAATACTGGGAAGAACTGAGGGCAACCTGAGCCATGGACTTCTATTCCTTTTCCTGAGATACGGTACCCCAGACCAGGCAAAAAGAGGGGAAGGAAGGACTGTGTGTGTTTGTGGGTGTTCTAAGGGACTTTGGGATCTCAGTGAAGACATTAAGTCATTACTCTTAAGTTTGTATAACTTTTGAATAAATAAGTCCTTTCCTTTCCCCAATCTCTGACATTGAGAGCTATAATTACCTGGCAATGGGCAAGGTGAACCTAGTACAGGGGGACCCCAGGAGAAGGGGGGGTTCCATTCAGTAATAGTATTTTGCTCCTCCTGCCCTGGGTGTGTTCTGTAACAGAACTGCTTTTTGACCCAGTGATTCTGCTGCTGGGAATACACCCTAAGAATCCCGAGTCACCAGTTCAAAAGAACTTACACACCCCTATGTTCACAGCGGTGCTATTTACAGTAACCAAGTGCTGGAAACAAACATACTTTCAAATTCCAAAGAATTGCTTCTCAACTGAAGGCAATTTTACACCTTTCATCCAACCAGGGAATATTTGGTAATGTCTGGGGACGTTTTTGATCGTCACAACTCGAGGCGTCTTGCGGTACAGGCTAGGGATGCTGCTAAGTATTTTGCAGCTACAGATTACACAGGACACACTCATAGGAAAGAATCTTGTGGCTCAAAAGCCAGTAGTGTCAGGGTTGGGAAAACCTGCTGTAAAGGAAGATTTGATAGGTAGCAATCAGAGGTATCAACGATCAGAAATGATGTTACAGAAAAGTGAATCATGTGGGGGGTGAGATTGAAAGGCTCTCCACTAATTCATAAGACAAATAAAAAAATTGCTAAAAAGAAGGTATTCCATATAGCATAGAAGATGTGAGTTCCAACTTGTGAAAATAATAGAGAGCAAAAAATAAGGAAGAAATATAAAAGTGCATAATTAATTTAAAATTACCTGACTAGACAGATTAATTTCTTCTAGGTTAAAAAAAGAAAAGACATCTTCTATTTTGGAACAAAAAGTGATAAAAAAATTAGTATATAGTAAAAGGATAACTTCATTAAACCAAACCCCAACTGCTCTAAGCTTCCTCTGCCCACTGTAAATTTCCAGAACAAACAAATAAAGCAACACACCCAGACAAAC
>VMDR010034887.1:0-10932 GCA_007922815.1 Macrotus californicus | reverse complement strand
GAGTTCCTTTGGCTCCGTGCCCCAAACCTGCACCATCTGTACCCTGCTCTCCTCCTTACTTTCTCTGTCCATGACCAAGTCCTTCCCTGGGTTGTAGATGCCACCCACCTCTCATTTTCTCATTCCATCCTGTAGCCTCATTATCTATTTCTATTTGTTCTTTCCTCTCGGCATTTGGAGTTGTTTCTCCCCTCCCCCCGGTCCTTAAAAAAAGGCACTGTTACCTCTGTGAGTGCCTCTGGTGGCTGCTCCACCGCGTTCATTCCCCTCTTACCCTCCGAGTACCTTGCTCCCTTCCCTCCCTTCTGTTCTGTGCGGCAGATATTCATTAGGTTTGCAGAAAAAGATTCTAGTTTTCATGGAACTGATCTTCTAGTGGAAGGAACAGTAATAAGTAGGTGGGTGAGTAAACACATTCAGATAATGTGCAATGAAAACAGTCATGTGAAAGAGGTGACAGAGAGAGAGAGAGACTAGGCAGGGGGACACTTCAGACAGTGAAGCCAGGAAGGCCTCTTTGAGGAGGTGGCATTTGGGTAGAGATCTAAAAGGGGAGAAGGGTCAGCCATGCTAGTACCCTGGGGGAAAAGCTTCTCAGGAAGAGGGCAAAGAATGGGCAAAGCAAAGGTTCTGAGGCAGGAATAAACTTGTTGAGTCAAGTTCAAAGAAAAGTACTCATACTTCCTGAACTTTCAGATCTGGCTTCATCCCTGTCACTCACCTGAAACCACTATTGATAAGGTCACCAGTGATCTCCTGCTTGCCATCCAGCGGCCCATTTTGTCCTCAGTGTACTTAACCTTGATGTAGCAGCTGCTCTGTAGAGCGACCCTTCCTCGCCTGTGGTGTGGCCTCCCTGCCGCTCTGTCCTGCCACTCTGTGCTGCTCTCATTGCCACGGACCTCTCCCTCTCTTCCATGGGCCTGCGCCCTCCGCACCTGCTGGTTGGGCTACCCCAGGCCTGCGTCCTTGGCTCCCTCTTTTCATTCTGCAGACTTCCTGTGTGATCTGACCCACACGCACAGCTTCACCTGCTGGGCGGGGACACCTAACTCTGTCTAAAAAAGGCCTGTCCGCTGTGCACCAGACCTCCCATGAAGCTCCTCAAGTCAGTGCATCCAGAGCTGAACTCCTGCCCCTTTTCACCTGTAACCGGAGTCTCACTGCCTTCTCCTGCCCCTCACCTGCCATCCTATTTCTCACCTACTTCTCCCCCACACTTTCTGCTTCTCATCATCTCTCCTGACTTGCCATTTCTTGCTCTACGGTTGCGGTTCTTTCCTTGTTGCTCTCTGGTCTCATTCCCTGTCATCTGTTCGCACTCCACACAGCTATGAGATGATAATACTGGAATGATCTCTCGTCTCATTCCTGTTAAAGACCTAGCATGCTCCTGAGCTCCAGGACTGTGAAGATGACCTGCTAGGCCAGCAGGGTGTGCCCTAGCTGCCTTTCCAGCCTCATCTCCCACCTCTCTCCCACACCTACCTTTTGCACCCCAGCTTTGCTGAAGTCTACCAACCATAACAAGTTGGTTTTCATTCTTTTTGCTCAGTATGTTTGTTTATGCTGTTATCTTCTGCAGAGTGCCCTCTGATTTTGTAGCCTTGGCAAGCACGCAGTCAGTCTTCAGTTTTGTTGGAATATCCTTGGCGTTAAACTGCCCCACCCTCCGGCAGGTGGAGATGCCCTCCTCCTTCCACCTCCGGCACTCTCTCAGGCGCTTCTCCTGTTATTTAGGCATATTTTGTTTGCCTACCTGCCTTCTTCTCTAGAATGTGAATTCTGAAAGCACAGAGATTCTTGTTATGTTCACCTTTACATCTAACACAGAGCACAATCCGTGGTAAATAACAGCCATGAGAAAAATCAATAAAGATAAAAATAGCCATATCAAGCGAATCTGAACCGTGTGAAGCTGGTGGGTCACCTGGTGAGGAGCCCAGCTCGCTGTGGCACAGGAATCAGTTTGCTCTGTCCTTACTGGCAAATACCCATAGGTGCGATAGGTTGGTGGTGGGGAAATGGCTCTAGAAAGAGTCAACTGCTCGTACTAGTGATGAAGTAAGGAGGAGCCCTGAGTAAGTGAGGTTCCTAGACATTTCTGGTTAAGAACCAGGTGTCAGATTTGTCTGCTTGGATCTGCGACATGAATACACACCAAACGCAATAAATAGAAATAGGAAAAGCGTTTATGAATTGTTTCAGGAAAGACATCAATCTGTGCAACCACTTCTTATCAAATGAAAGACACATTTAGTGGAAGTTGGGAACGATGATAAACCTGGACCAGAGCCTGTCCGGAAGCTGCTATGAACAAGGTGCCCTGTGATGCCGGAGAAAGCAGGGTGCCCACAGACGTTTCTGTAACCCTGCAGATGAAGAAAAGCTTTAAAGTGGTTACTTTTTATCACTTTTTTTTGTAGGGAGAAAGTATTTATGTTACAGTATCTGAGCATTTGGCAGTCTTAGGACATCTTTGTACAAATGTCAAATGTCAGCCACTTTCTCTAAGAAAATAGAGCTGACAACAGATGGCACTGCACTGGTGCCTCACTTACCTCGTGTGGTCTGGGAATCATAGTCGATCTCAGCAGAAATTTCTAGATAACTGCAGCATCATTTTGGAGTAAAAGCCCTTGCAAGTATTTCCGCGTTTCCGTTCTTGAACAGAGTCAGGATAATGCCCTCTTGCTCTTGCAGTAACAGAATAAGTAGGTACATGCTCTTGGTGATATTTCAGAGGCAACTTACATGGGTGGAGTGTTTTTTCTTTATATTAAATGATCTCAGACATTGAAATTCCCTTGTAAAGTGGTGGTCTGCCTCCTCCCCTGCTGCCAGGAGGTGACCTATCACTGTTTACCACCATCAGCATTTCCGCCTGTTACAGATCTCCCGTTCCTACGTACGCGTTTTTTTCTTCTTAGCAATACTTTTTCATGAAAACGCCTCCTTGCAAAATGCACTGCTTTAAATGTGTAATAGACTATGAATTCAGTTGATGGTTGTTCAGCCACTGGGTCTGTCTATTGTGTGGTAAAGGAAAAGGAGAGCCCTAAGGGTGGATGTGAAGATCGTCTGTGGGTAAGTGAACTAAGACTTGACTACAGACTTGCAATTGTTTATTCTGACTTCTGGTTTTTCCATCCCTGCTTTTCCACGCTCTGAGTTATTCATGTCGTATATGAAAAGTCACCTGTAAGGTGTGAACCCACGTACAGGGATCTGTTCCCATCAGTCCTTAACGCGTGCGGTGAACCCAGGCGAGCCACAAGTTCTCGGGGTCTCAGGGTGCTCATCTGTAAAATGGAAAGGCTGGATGAGATGCTCTCCTTTCACCTTCTCCTGTGCCAAAAAGGTGGTTCAGCGAAGAAGGGCCTGGGAGCCCTCAGACTCAAGTGCCTGGAGGACTGAGTGACTACTTGGGACTGAGGCTGTCGTGGAGTCTTCCTGGAGGAGGAGGGTCCAGTTTAGGAGGGTGGAAGGGGAAGGGTAGGCTGGTGGGAGAGTGTGGCTTGAGAAAGTGCAAAGCCTCGTTGGGGGAGAGCAGTTACTGTGGTAAAAGACACAACATAAAATTTACCATTTTCACCATTTTTAAGTGTGCAATTTCGTGGTATTAAGTACATGTACGCTGTTATGTAACCATCACCAGTGCCATTTCTAGAACTTTCTCATCATGTCAAGTAGGAACTCTCATCAAACACTAGCTCCCCATTCCTTGCTCCCCGCCCCGCTGTCCCCTGCCCAGACCAGGTCACCACCAATCTACTCTCTGTCTCTATGACCTTGACTATTCTAAGTACCTCATATACGGGGAATCCTACAGTATTTATCCTTTTGTGACTGGTTTATTTCACGTCACCTATGTTTTCAAGGTTCATCATGTTGTAACGTGCATCAGAATTTCATTTCTTTTAAAGACTAATATTCCATTGTATGTATATGCTGTGTTTTGTTTATCCATGTATCTATTGATAGAAGTTTGGCTTGTTTCCATCTCTTGGCTATCAGGAAGATGCTCCTATGAACACGTGTGCACAAGTATCTGTTCACGCCTCTGTTTTCATTTCTTCTGGGTATTTACCCAGAAGTGGAATTGCTGGATCATGTGATAATTCTGTGTTTAACTTTCTGAGGAACTGCCAAACTGTTTTCCGCAGAAGCTGTACCATTTTCCGTTCCCACCAGCATTGTAGGATGGTTCCAGTTTCTCCTGAGGGGAGAGTAGTTGTGTGTGCACAGTATCGACCAACTTGACTGGAGCCCAGATTTTGCATGAAGCAGGGGCAAGACCTACAGTTAGGGCAGTGGATTGGGGCCAGATATGAAGCATCCTGAAAGCTGGTCATGGTGTTGGTACTTTATTCTCCAGACTTCGAGAAGCTGGTGAGGGCCCCTGAGCTAGGGGGAAAAGCGGGATTGTAGTGGTGCCATAGGAGGGCTAGGGCCAAAGGATATGTATGGGATGTATTGTATTGGGCCCTGGATGTGGAACATGATGTGCAGAAGATGGCAGCAATCTCGCCGGGAGACCGAGGCTCCGTGCAGGAAGGCAGCAGAGGCAGGGATGAATGTGGAGGCACTTCTGGGCTCAGCAGCGCAGCACTGGCCAAGGTCTGTGCACACTCTGGTTGAGTGAGGGCAAGGGTGTGAGCGTAAGGAGTGGGACCTCCTTGACCTTGTGATTTCTTCTTTATTTTTTCATCCTCACCCGAGGACATGCTTGTTGATTTTAGAGAGAGGTGAAGAAAGGGAGAGAAACATTGATGTGAGAGAGAAGCATTGATTGGTTGGCTCTCACACACACCTTGACTGAGGTTCAAACCTGCAACCCAGTCACTTGCCCTGACTGGGAATTGAACCTGCAAGCGACGTTTCTTGGTTTATGGGGTGATGCTCCAGCCACTGAGCCACACCAGCCAGGGCCTGACCTCATGATTTCTGAGGTCCTACATTGCATACAGGATGTAGAGAGGGCGTCTGCATCTGGTTAGCTCCTTGTCTGCTGAAGGCATAGACATTTGCAGCAGGCCACGGAGCTGTCTCTTGGATACTGAGAGGTGTCCCCGCCTAGCTGGCCATTCTGGGGCTCAGCCCCCTCGAGTAGGGTAAGATGAGCATTAGGATGCTTGCGCAGGGAGCAGAAACACCAAACTCTAAGTAAGTATGGAGAGAAGGAAGGGAAAAAGAGGATGCCAGTTAGGGTGTCTGAACTAAAATTTAAGCTAACTCCCAAGTTCTTATTTTGATCTTCAGTTTGCATAGTGCATAAAAATGAAGCTATCCTATAAAATATCACAAGGAAGGTGTGTGTGTGACCAGTTTACTTTGCATTGGCCATTGTGCATGTCAGCTTATTGGTTAAAACCATTCCTGCCTCAGAATGCTTCTGTCCCCTTTTTGCTCAGTCCCTTTGTGTTCCCACCAATAAGGATTTCTAGAAGGCACAGGGGTCCAGTTAGGTGCCGTCCTCGGTGTCACAGGAAGACTGAGAGTGCTGTTTGTGTACCCGTGTGTGGGAGCCTGTGCCTCTGGGCGTACGGGGCCGATGGCTGGGTATGGGTTTTAGTGGACTTGGTTTGCAAGAGCGTTTTAAATAACTCATTTAAAACAGGTAGACTAAAGGGATCTAAAATTAGATTTACAAGCCATAATTATTTTGATTAGGCAGAGTACGGGGAAGTATGCAGTGGAGTTGATGTAATAACTGTTTCAGGGCAGAGGATGCAGAAGACAATGAGAAAGCAACTGGAATGGTGACCGCGAGTTAGCCCAGGCGCACCGGCCTTCCTGGGAACCGCTGATGCAGCTGCTGCCTGTCACTGCGGGTGGGGTGTGCATGCTCCACACAGGCAACCGTCTGACATGGTTTTAAGAATCCTTATTAATAAGACATTATATTCTCTGGGTTCTTTATAAATAGATGTCCATCTCTTGAGATGGGTTTGCATATATCTCTACCCATATTTTCAAATCTGTGGATGTAGATTTTAAAAATTAATGATTCTTATTCTGGTGCTGAGAAAGAAAATGACTCAGTTTGAAAAAAACAAGAAAAAACAAGCCCCAGCCCACGTACATTTTTATCTGCATATTAAACTGTCAGCAGCCTTGCCCACGTGTACTGCCGTGTGGAGAGGGTCCGCTTGCCGATAACTAGCAGCAAAAGCCTGACAAGACTCAGCCACCGACCCCAGCAGGCCGGTCACGTTGTGCAGATACACTGTTACCAAATGCAACTCCTTTCTGACTCAGCCCAGTCCTGTTTGGGCCCTGGAGTTGGTGGCCTACCCAGCTGCATAGATGTGTTAGTGTCGGGGGAAGAGCCTGATTCCTTAATGAGTACTAGTTGCCTGAGAGAATGAACCGCCTTTGAAGGGAACCCGTTCCCACTTTCACAGAGGTCCTTTGAGTTTCCTAAGAAATGAACCTCTTTCTTTTGTCCATGTGTGGCCCCGGTAGGGGCCTGAATTCTGTTTCAACATGAGCTCAGCAAACTTCTCTCAGCTTCCCTGACTTCCTTGTCACCCAAGGAAGTGATGAAGGCTTCAGAAGAGGACTCAGTCCTTGTAACTCTGCGTCAGGCCCTTCGGTCACCTGTGCTCAACTGTCATTGCCAGGGGGTTCCACATTTTGTATCTCCAGACAGGCGTGGGAGAGCTGTGAGAAATGGCACTATAAAAATCCCAAAGTCCTCCATGTCACACCTAAAGGGGACCCAAACTCAGAACAGGATCAAAGTGGCTGTAAATCGGGGCTGTAGTTTGAAAGCCTCTTATCAGGCAAAGATGGAGAGGAGGATTTGGTAGTGTTTGGGAGGGAGACCTGTGTTCCCACTGGGGAAGAGAGTGGGGAGAGTGAGGAAGAACAGAGACGCTTTGGGAGAGGCCTTGAGAGCTGCAGCTGACCCAAGGCCGGCAGTTTCCCTGGAAATGTGCTTTTGTAGCTACTCAAAGACTAAGGGGTGCTTTCTAACTATTGTGGGGTTAAAGGGAAGGAAGGGACATGAACTAGAAAACATGGCAAACCAAAGATAACAGATGAGGAAGCTTATCTGGTGATTTGTTGAATTTTACCTTTTTTATTTTTGACTATAGGAAAAAACGCCCACAATAGCGGTGACTTTGGCAAGGCAATGGAGCATGGGTGCCAGGGATCGGGCGCTCATTAGATAGGGAAGTTCTGCCAGGCCTGGCCTTGGGGAGGCTCACCCTGGGAGTTGAGCCAAGATTCTGGGTCCCATCTTCAGCCTGAGAAGGGAGATGGTGGGGTTTTAGTAACAGTGACATGGGACAGAACACAGTTTTTTTTGGGGGGGGGGGTCGCTGTGGTCCATAAACAGACTTGAGCTGAAGCACTGAGCTCTGCTGCTTCACCAGAGGTAGGAAGGACAATATGAAATTAAGATGTGTGCCTGTCATGGTGCTGGGCACTTTAAGTGTTTTCTGTTTTAATGCTTCCAGAAGCTTCTAGAGAGCCATATGACCCATAGGACTGACCCTGAGCCCTCCAAGTTACGTTGAATAGATTACTATGGTCAGTTCATCTAAAATGGCTATAATTTTTAAGAGATAATATTAACGCAATATTTGAATTAAATAAATATAATTATTTTATCTAATCATATTGCAGAAAATGCAGATAGTAGCAGAAAAGAGAAAACATATAATCCCACTCGACATCATAGCCAGTCTTATTTTGACATATTTCCTTACAGTCCTTTCTTTAATGCTGCTAAATATAGTTTCGTATCCAACATTACAAACTTCCCCCATGTTTTTATGAAGTCTTCATAACTTTGATTTTAAATTAATGGTATTTTGATGTCTTTGGAGATTTCTTACAGTTGGAGCATTTTGAGGTTTTTAAATAATTATTAGATGTAGAGATTTGATTTTATTTTTTAATTTGTTTTTTTAAAGGCATTTTGTGCTAGATTTCGGCTATAAAAACATTATCTTTTCCTGTATTTCTGTTAACAGGGATCTACCGCACTGAAAGGGATAAAGGCACTTTGTATGAGCTCACGTTCAAAGGGGACCACAAGCACGAATTCAGACGACTCGTCTTGTTTCGGCCGTTTGGCCCTATCATGAAAGTAAAAAAAGAAAAACTCAACATGGCCAACACCCTTATCAACGTGATCGTGCCCCTGGCCAGGAGGGTGGACAAGTTCCGACAGTTCATGCAGAATTTCAGGTTTGTTTGTTTGCAGCTGTTTATCTTCCTCCATGTGGTGCTGATATCATTTCCCGTCATCTCCCTCATTTCCCCTGCCAAGTACAAAGGCTTCTTTCTCTTCTCCTCCACTTCTGTTTTCTTCGCATCAACGTTATCATTTGTGTTTGCCTTTCCCTAAAGCAATTAAAAAAGCTTCCAGATAAGCAGATTTACCTTCAGAAGGGGAAAGTAGGAAGGACTGGGTTTTCATCAGGATCTGCAAAGGTGGCCTCCTGCCCAGTGTGTGCAGTTCTAACTTGACTTTTGGGCTCAGGTTTGGGGGCAGCAGGACCACTGCTATTTCATCAGTAGAATGGCCCCTCTCCCAGAGTCTCAAAGGCGAGTGCCTCTTGGCCATGGACTTGTGCTAGAGGCTGTGCCGCTTGCTCTGCCGTAGGCTGGCTTCACTTGCTGTCCTGCTCTAGCAGCGGCTGGAGTGGATTGAATCAGAATCTATTTTTTATTTTAACCTATGTCTCTCCAGAGATTAAATTTAGAATTGTGCCAGGAAGTTTCCAAGCACTCATTTCTGTAGCTACTCAAGAAGACTAAGTGGGATTTTATTTTCAGATGCAGGAATGTCATTTTTACATGTGTGTCTCTAAGGTCTTGCGCAATGTTGGATTTTATAAGCTATAGCGACTAACATTCACTTACTGGTCGAGGTTAATCAGCTAACTTACTTAGCCAGCTTGTTTTAAAGATAGGATGTCATATACGTCTGATTGTAAATCTTGGAAGATCAAACTCATTTTTAATCTTTTATCGTTAAATTCACATTATTAAGCCAGTAATGCTAAATATAAGGGTATGGTTCATACTTGCTAAAATTCTGGATAATGAATGCACTCTGTTTTTAATTTTTACATTTGAAGAGTAACCCTTTTCTAATTAAATTTTAAGGTCAGAATCCAGTAGTCTTAGAAGAGACCTTTGGAGGTCATTTGGTCTCCTTCTCCCTCAGTGCAGAGTCCGTTGATAGCATTCTGACAGGCACTTTTTCTATGCCAGACGTGTGTGTCCCAGGTAACTGCCTGCTTCACAAGGTAGGCTGCCTGTGTGTTGACCGGCTCCACATGGAAAGCTCATCTTTATTGGGACCTGAAGTCTGCCTCCCTGTAACTTCACCCAGTGGCCCAGTGCTAGCCTCTGAAGAAATAACTGAACAAATCCATTTCCTCTCAAACGTCATAGCCTTGCAAATAGTCGAAGAAAGCTATCGTAACTCTCTCTGTCTTTTCTGTGATACCATACGGGCTAGTGTGGACCGATCGTTCCATCTGTTCCCAGTCTGTAGAACACCCCCGTGGCCACGATCACTTGACTGTTGGCCGCGTTCTTCCAGCTCCAGTGCTGAAGTGTCTCTGAGCTTTGACTTCTCAGCCTTCCTGTGGTGTTTCTGTGTTCTGCCTCTGTTCTCTTTGGAGTGGCAGAGTGCTGCTGGTTGATTAAGCATCACATCCTTAGAAGGACTGAACCTGTGGCTGGCACTAGGCAGTAAATCAAATCATTACTCCCAGCAGCTGATGTGCCCATTTCTAGGACCAGTTCCTTTGGCTAGGAAGCCACCTAGAGCTGGCCAGATTAAGAGCCCTGAGATTCGCTTCAGTATATAGGCCAGCCAGTCTCTGAGTGTGCTGGGCTTGGTAAGATAGTGCCTGTGCTAAACGCGTGTCTGCTTAGTGAAGGGTCAAGTCCTCTGTGCAGGACTCTGGGGCTTGAAATAGCAAGATATCCATGACTGGCATGTATATGTAAGCTACATACTGCCTTAGTGTCATGAGTATTGCAAGTAACTGACCAGGGAAATAAACCTAGAAGGGAAATATTGTTGAAAAAAGTCAAAGTAAGTAGTTCACAAGTCACCAATATTGAGATGGTGAAGCGAAATGTACTTATCGTTAATGTTTTAAAAACAAACAAATATCCTAGGGACTTTTTTCTTGACTGTCACCCTTGAGATGCCCATTGCTGCGGGAAGGCCGGAGAGGGTAGCAGGAAGGCTTGTTACGTGGGTGGAATATTGGGAGGCCTGTGTGTGTGCTGGCTACTTGACCCAATGTAGGGCTGAGAAGATGAGCTGGAGAGGCAGTGCCTGCCTTCATGGAGGTAAATCTACTCACACAAAGCTGGAAACGGCCGCAGAGATAGCCACAGGGGACAGTGGGGCTCAAGAAGGGCTTCCCAGGGCAGAGGACACTTGAGCAGAAGCCTGAGTGGGGAGTTTGCTCTGTAGTCCAGGCGTTTCGGAGGGTATTGAGGCTTCTGAAAAAATGAGGTGAGAGACCCTACTCAAACCTGAGGCTGTTCAATTCTGTGTCAGTAAAGGTGGCATTTCAAATTGGCCAGCAGAGAATGGATTGTTCAGGGCATGGCTTTAGCACCGCTAATTAAACACAGAAAATAATTAATTCTTGCTTCACACCAACACCCAAAGTAAACTCCGGTCAATGAAATATTGAAATGCAATTAATATGACCATAAAAAGTATTGGGAGAAAATATAAGGGGCTATTTATTAAATATTTGATGTTGTCTTTATGAAGTCCCTTCCATCCCAAGACTGGAAATTATTAATTGCTAGGCACTGAAGATGCCGTGATGGATAATTTATTTTCTTCTTTTGGATTCTCTCTGTTTTATAAGTGTTTATGTAGGTACTATATGTTTTGTGTAAAAATTCAATGACAGGATTTTGTGGCTTTTG
>VMDR010034886.1:0-10933 GCA_007922815.1 Macrotus californicus | reverse complement strand
TTGGTTCCACTTGATATAAATGTATGTGAAAGCATTATGTATTCAGCCATTCATTCCATACATATTTAATTTTCCTCAGTTTCCCAACCTAGAATGCAGGACTCAGAGGAGCAAGATAAGGAGCCTTCTTTTTTTAAATATATTTTATTGATTATGCTATTACAGTTGTCCCATTTTCCCCCCTTTATTTCCCTCCACCCTGCACACCTCCTCCCTTTCAGTTCATGTCCATGGGTCGTATGTATAAGTTCTTCTGCTTCTCTATTTCCTATGTTATTCTTAACCTCCCCCTATCTTCTACCTACCATTTATGCTTCTTATTTCCTGTACCTTTTCCCCCATCGTCCCCACCCACTCCCTTGATGATAACTCTCCGTGTGATCTCCATTTCTGTGATTCTGTTTCTGTTCTAGATGTTTGCTTAGATTGTTTTTGTTTTTGTTTTTTAGGTTCAGTTGTTGATAGTTGTGGGTTTGTTGTCATTTTACTATTCATAGTTTTGATCTTCTTTTTCTTAGAAAAGTCCCTTTAACATTTCATATAATAAGAGCTTGGTGATGACGAACTCCTTTAACTCGGCCTTATCTGGGAAGCACTCTATCTGCCATTCCATTCTAAATGAAAGCTTTGCTGGATGGAGTATTCTTGGATGTAGGTCGTTGCCTTTCACGACTTTGAATACTTCTTTCCAGCCCCTTCTTGCCTGAAAGGTTTCTTTTGCAAAATCAGCTGATAGTTTTATGGGAAGTCCTCTGTAGGTAACTGTCTCCTTTTCTCTTGCTGCTTTTAAGATTCTCTCTTTATCTTTAATATTGGGTAATGTAATATTGGGTATGATGTGCCTTCGTGTGTGCTTCCTTGGATCCAACTTCTTTGGGACTCTCTGAGCTTCCTGGACTTTCTGGAAGTCTATTTCTTTTGCCAGATTAAGGAAGCTCTCTTTCATTATTTTTTCAAATAAGTTTTCAATTTCTTGGTCTTCCTCTTCTTCTGGCACCACTGTGATTCAGATGTTGGAACATTTAAAGTTGTCCCAGAGGTTCCTAAGCCTCTCCTCATTTTTTTGTGTGTGTGTTGAATTCTTGTTTCTTCATTTTGTTTTGGATGAATCTTTATTTCTTCCTTCTGGTCCAAACCATTGATTTAAGTCCCAGTTTCCTTCCCATCACTATTGGTTCCCTGTGCATTTTCCTTTAATTCACTTTTCATAGCATTTACTCTTTCCTCTATTTTGGAACCATACTCAACCAATTCTGTGAGCTTCCTGATTACCAGTGTTTTGAACTGTGCATCTGATAGGTTGGCTATCTCTTCGTCACTTAGTTGTATTTTTTTCTGGAGCTTTGATCTGTTCTTTCATTTGGGCCCTTTTTTTTTTTTTTTTTTTTTTTTTTTTTTTTTTTGGTCTCAGTGCACCTGTTACATAATAAGGGACAAACCTTAGGTGTTCCCCAGAGCAGAACAACCCCCATCGCTGCATTGTGGCACTGTACGTGAGGTGGCAAGGGCCAAAAGGGAACAATGCCACTTGCTGGGTTCTCTGCCAGCTTCCAGTCACTTCTGCCACTACCCCCAAGCAAATTGAGCCCTTCCGGTGCTGATTCCAAGGTGGGTGGTTTTGTGTATGTTCTAGGTTCCTATGGGTCTCTCCAATAAACTCTTCTGTGAGTCTGGGAGTTTCTCCTGCTGCCACAACCCCCATATGTTTTTCCAGTCAGAGGTTTTGAGGCTTTATTTCCCTGTGCTGGAATCCTGGGTTGCAAGGTCTGTCTCCTTCCCCAATTGTTCCTCCTGGTTTATCCCCATGCAAACGTGGGGCCACCTACTCTGCCAGCCACCACTTTGCTCTGTCCACAAGCCATTGTCTTGCCAGCCCCAGTCCTCCAGCTGCCACCTTGCCATGAGTCCTCTCTGCCCCTGCTACCATCTCCACCCCTCCTCCCAGTCTGGATGAATGTTTATTCTTTAATCCTTGGTTGTAAGACTTCCATACAGTACAATTTTCTGGCAGTTCTGGTGGTTTTTTGTTTTTAAATTTGCTGTTGTCCTTCTTTTGGTTGTGGGAGGAGGCACAGTGTATCTAACTACACCTCCATTTGGGCCAGAAGTCCAAAAATGTGATAAGGAGGCTTCTCTGTGCAGGTTCCCATCTCCAAAGTCAAAGGTTTTGCAGGATGTCTTCAAGTCCAGACTGATTCCATGAAGCAGCTAGAGACCCCTAGTTGCTACTTTCCCCAAGCTAGAGCCTCAGCTAGACTTGTGGACCTCACCAGCAAATGCTACAGCAATGACTGTGGGGAGGGAAGCACCTGAACTCCTTTCTTAAGGGCTGGGAGACTAGCATTCTCCTGCCACAATCTTTTCTTTCTAAAATATTCCCTGGGCTCCTTACATGTGCCAGATGCCAAGGACTCAGCAACAAACAAGATGGACAGTCTCTCTGGAACATGAGCACAATGCTGAGCTGCTCTCTCTGACTCAGGGTCCCCAAGTGTAAAGTGGAGATAATAGTAGATGCTACATTACATCGTTGCTTTGAGGGTAACTGAGTTAAAACGCATCAAAGGCTTAGAATATAGTAAGTGCTAAATAAAACTGCCTTTATTGCTATTACTATTGTTATTTATTAATACTTTATTAAATAAGATCATCTTAGAGAAGGGGAAGTGGTACAGGTAAAACAAAGTAGGGGCAAAGTAGGGAGTCATCTTAGAGGAGCTGGGACACACCTTGTCAAAGTGGTGGCATCTGAATCATGCCCTGATGGTGGAGCAATCTCTTTGGGGACCTAGAAAAAATGTTTTCCAGGCAAAGGGAAGACCTTGAGGAAGACTCAGTCTGGCCTGTTGGCCAATATGGCTGGAGCATGGCGACAAGAGTGCATAGGGGAGGAGGCTGGAGTACCCAGAAGAGACCAGGTCTTGCTGAACATTGAAGACCTCCAGGAAAGCACTGGGAGCTTTTTCCCTCTCCTGCCCCCCAGGATTGTCAGTAATTTTCCCCAAAGCTGCAGAAGAATGCTTTTGGGCTCTGGCTTTCTGGAAGGAAAGTCTCATCCCTGGAGAAGTAGATCTGGGTGCCCTCTCACCTGCTCTGGGTATGGCTCACTCTGCTCTGGATTTGCCTTCACCTGAATATACCCAGGGTCAGGCCTCAATCTAAAGAACCCAACCCCACCAGATGGTATACCCAGTATTCCCACCATCTTGTCCTCACACCCTACCAGCTGAAGCCCACAAGAGGCTCTCTGGTGGGTGAGAGGCAGTGTGGGAGCAGAAAGTGTTATCTGTGAGCACCTGCCCTTGCCTGCCCCAGAAGGAAGGCAGGAGTTAGGGGGGTAGAAGGAGAGCTCTGTCCAGGGACAAGGACGAGCTGAGCTGGGAGAGGCAGCCCTACAGTTGGCCTGATGCCAAGAACAAGGCTCTATTCTGAGCAGGTCTGGAGATGCTCCCCCTCCAAACACAGCTCTTCCCTCACAGAGACACTAGGCTGACTAGAGTCCCTCATTACTAAGTAATGGGAACTAGGTGGTGAGCGAGTAGGGAGAAGGGCAGGGTCTGGTGGGCCCCAAAGTGGGGTAGCCTCAATATCTGGATATTTGTGGAGCCCACCAACCACCTACACACAGCCCTGCAAGAACCTAGGGACACATCCACACACAAGGGCAGACACACTCAAATCATAACAGACACACCCCAGACTTACCCAGCAGAATCATATCTATACCTATCAAACTTTCCCACAACAATCACATGTTTGTACACAGATACATATACCTCTGTATGGATCCAGACACATACTAAGCTTACAAACACACATACAGCAGGTGCACTCCTGAGAGAGGAAAAGGGCCCTACCATGCACCCTTGGCCAGGACACAAAAGAGACACCCCCAAGGGAGGGAAAACTGGGATACTCAAGAAAAATTGCTTCCAGTCCTATCTACAACATCACACCCCACTATACCTCCCACCCTACCCCAATCCACCCCTAGGTCTCACATGTTATCTCACATTGCAGCGGGCCACCTTCATCCCAGATCCTGGCCTTTCCCCACTGTTGTATCTCTCACAATGGGGAGACCCTGGCCCAGCCAGCCTCTCACTTTGCACCATCCTTTTATTTATGCATGCCTTAAGCAATGTTCACTGGGTTTGGGGGGACTCTGCTATAAGGAAAACAGCTTGTCCTGCCCTTAGGGCATTTGCAGTTTCATAAAAAAATGAACACATCAAGCTTATAACAGGCAGCCTCGACATGGTTTGGGGGTGCCTTGAAGAGATGGCACATGAGGGGGGTTGTGGTGGCTCTGTCAGAGATGGAGATATTCCAAGCATGTACAAAGGTCCTAAGGACAAAGTGGATGTAGAGGTGTGAGCCATGGAGCAAACACCAGGGCACTGGTGTGCAGTTAGTGCATAAGGGGAGAGTGGCAGGGCCAAGGTTGGGGTGAGGCCAGCAAGCCTACTGGTGCCTGGTGATCTCACCTTTATCCTAAATGCATTGGGAGCCATGGAAGAATCTGGGCAGGCAATTGTGGTGAGTTCTGGTTAGAGATGTAGAGGGGACACCATAAGGATAGAGAAAGGGAGCAGAGGTGAGCAGGTGGAGGTTACATGCCTAGGGGTGAGTGGGTGGAGGAAGGAGAAGCAGGACTCCTGGAAGCTCAACTTTTTAGCTCAGGCAATGGGGTAGATGTGGGACCCTCCTTAACATGGAAATATTGGAGGGGCTGAGGCATAGAGCTAGGCCCACCCTGGACTTCTTCCTGCCCTCATCTGTACCAAGCCTCTCCCCACCAGGGGTGGCTGTGAGACATTAAAGTCATGATGGTGTCTGTGTGCAGAGAGGGCCAGAGGCAAGAGAAGAAGCAGAGGTGGCCTGGAGACCAGAGCAGTGATGTCCAGGTGATGAAAGAGGAGGAGATAAATTCAAGACCAATAGTGGAGATAAGATGGAGAGGACTCTGAGTGGTGCTTCTCTCACTGGAAGAAGAAGAAGTCATAAGCTTATCTCCTGGAGGATACCACCCATCCTCCCATCCAAGGACACTCCTCACAAAGGGGAAAGCACTTCATGAGGGCAGTGCATAACAGAGCACCCCATACCAGTGCCTACAGGCACATGGTGAGCTCCCAGAAGCAGATAGCCTTCAGAATCATGATATAACATCAGTTCTTCCTGGAGTCTCTGGCCTGCCATCTGTCCTAAAGATTTTAGACTTGCCAGCTCCCACAATTTCCTAAAATAAATACATCTCTATTGCTCTCTATATATAACTCTCTCCACACACACACATACACACATGCATATACATTCAAATGCACACATATATTATACACACACACATGCACACATTTATACACACACATATGCACTAACACACCCACACACTAACATGCATATGCATGTTAACACATGTACATAGACACAGTGCACACATATGCACATGAACACATGCACATAAATACACACACCAACATGCACATATACACATTTGCACAAATACACATCTACATACATACACACATAAAACAGAGATACATGCACACATGCACATACACATAAACACATATATGCACACACTCCTACTCAAACAAACACATTCACACACATATCCTATTGGTTCTCTATAGAATCCTGATTGATTCAGCCTCTCTGGGTATTGGAGCAGAGACCTGAATGAAGGGATGAGGGGGAGCTATGCAGGTGACGAGGGTTGGGGACAAGGGTTCTGGACAAGGACAATAAAGCAAATGGGAGCTTGCCGTGTTCCACGGAAGCTGGAGTAATGGGGAAAATGGGACTGGTCATCAGGTTGTAGTATTGTGGGGTCTGGCAGGGTGACACAGACTGGTACTTTTTGTTCTATATGGAGCAGTGTTTGGGAGGGAAATGATGCTTCCTCTGGCCACTGAGTGGAGGATTAACAGTTGGAGGCCTGGGGGAGGTAGGGAGGCCCATGAGGACTCTGGTCACCCAGGTGAAGACAGCCACTTGGGCAAGAGTGCCGTTGGTGGAGCTGGTGGCGTGACAATTCTGGGTGCATTTGGAGGCAGAGGCAGTCAAAAAGTCCAACTGCTAGCTTCACTGTGGACTGTGATGGGATGACAGAACTCAGAGGGAATAAGGATGTGATCAGACCCCCATTACAGCTCCAGATGTTTCCAGAACTATTTAAGCTCATCTTCTGCAGTGGACTCCAGGAGGACAGGGGATGATGGGACATCTTCCAATCCTGTGTATCCTTGTGCCCACAGAGCTGGATAAAAATTGCAAAATTAATGGGTGGTCTGCCTCTGTCCTGAGCCTGTGGCCACTAGTGTGACACCATGGGCTCCAGGCTAAGGTGTGGCTGTGCCCCCAGCCAAGGCAGCCAGAACACCATGCTGGACTGAAGAGCTCAGCTCTGCCTGGAGGAGCTCACACAAGTGTAGGAGATATGATGAGGACCTGTTCTGCAGGTCCGTGTGTTGTGGATGTTTATCCTATGTCTCCAGACAAGAGTCGAATAACGAATGATGAACAAATTCACACAGACTAAAGAAATCTGGTGGAGAAAAGGGGATGGTGTGGCCGCTCTCTCAGAGAGAGAGAGAGAGAGAGAGCCAGCCTGGCCACTCTTTCAGTGAGAGAGAGGGCTCTGACCCCTGCCTGGGCAGGCTTTTATTGACACTCTAGGTACATTACATCAAGGATGGTCCTCATTTACTATGCACAGGTTCATTTTAGGTGGTTACCTTTTACTGATAACAAAGGAAAGAAGTTGCCAATTACTTCAAAGAGAGAGGTCATTTGCAAATGTAAAGGGGAGAAGGCTGAGCGGTTTACACTCATACTCGGGAAGTCTAGCACAGATCACAGTAAACTTCTGCTGTCTCAATCCCAGGTGAGGGAGTTTTTAGCAAGAGCAAGTTTCAAAGCAGCCTAGGAACAGTGCATGCCTGATTCCCCATGGGAGACCGATCCATGGATGTCTCCTGTACACTGAACATACATCTATCTGTTTTCAGAACAGAGCTGAGCCACATAAGACATTACCACATGGATAGGTTCTCTATAAAGATAAGGCATGAAATAATTAGGAAGCACAATGTGTAATTAAGTGCTAAGTTTTGTGTTTCAGATTCTCTGAGCAGAAGAAGTACAAGGTGGGAGTTTGTGCCAGGCTGGTGTGTCTGGGAGAGGTAGCATATGCTAAAGGGGCAGCCAAACAGGGGACAAGGTTCTGGGTAGGAGCAAGACATTAGGAGGTAGAGGGGCAGGAGAAGGGGGAGGTCAGGGACAATGAGGAAAGCAGCCCCAAACAATCTGCAGGAGCAGTGAGAGATAGGGGGTAAGAGAGGGTCACAGGGTTACACTAGGTGAAAACTGTGACATCGGTGGGCACCAGTGGCCTCAATTATCAAATGAGATGCTGGGGCTACCCAACAGGACAGTCTATATACAGATTCTTGCATAAGGTCTGGCACACTGAGGATGCTGAGACAGAGAAAGAGTTGGGCAACAACATAGAGAAACACAGAGGCAGAGACAGGGGATCAGTCAGGTGGTCAGATAGATGGTAAGACATGGGCAGAGAGACAAGCAAGAGACATTCCAACAGACCAACAGACTTCTGGCCAAGATGGATGCGTAGGTAGATATACTTTGCCTCCTCATACAACCAAAAGAAGGACAACAACAAATTTAAAAACAAAAAAACAAACCAGATCTGCCAGAAAATCAAACTATCAAAGTCCAACAACCAAGGAGTTAAAGAAGAAACACTCATCCAGACCAGTAGGAGGGGAGAAGATGGGCAGCCAAGGCAGAGAGGACACAGGGCAAGGTGGAGGCTGGAGGACTAGGTGGGCAAGATGGCGACATTTCCATGTGCATAAACCAGGAGGAATAACTGGGGAGCGAGACAGACCATGAAACCCAGGGTTCCAGCATGAAGAAGAAAGCCTCAAAACGTCTGGCTGTAAAAAATCTGGGGGTTGTGGTGGCAGGAGAGACTCCCAGCCTCACAGGAGAGCTGTTGGAGAGACCCACAGGGTCCTAGAATGTACACAAACCCACCCACCCTAGAATCAGCACCAGAAGGGCCCAATTTGCTTGTGGGTAGCACAGGAAGTGACTGAAAGATGGCTGAGAGCCAAGCAAGTGGCATTGTTCCCTCTCTGACCCCTCTCCTACATACAGCACCACAACGCAGCGATGTGGGTTGCCCTGCCTTGGCGAATACTTAAGGCTCCACCCCTTACAATGCAACAGGTGTGCCCAGACAAAGAAATATGGCTCAAATAAAAGAACAGATCAAAACTCCAAAGATAGAACTAAATGATGAAGAGATAACCAGTCTATCAGATACACAGTTCAAAACACTGGTGATCAGGATGATCACAGAAATGGGTGAGCATGGTCACAAAATAGAGGAAAAAGTGAAGGCTATGCAAAGTAAAATAAAGAAAAATATACAGGGAATCAACAGTGAAGGGAGAAATCAAAGATTTCTTTGGAAGGACTCAAATCAACAATTTGGAGCAGAAGGAAGAAATAAACATTCACCTGGAACAGAATGAAGAAACAATAATTAAAAAAAAAAATGAGGAGAGGCTGAGGAACCTCCAGGACAACTTTAAATGTTCCAATATCTGAATCATAGTGGTGCCAGAAGAAGAGGAAGACCAAGAAATTGAATACTTATTTGAAAAAATAATGAAGGAGAACTTCCCTAATCTGACAAAGGAAACAGACTTCCAGGAAGTCCAGGAAGCTCAGAGAATCCCACAGAAGTTGGACCCAAGGAAGTACACACCAAGGGACATCATCATTAAGTTACCCACGATTAAAGATAAGGACAGAATCTTAAAAGCAGCAAGAGAAAAGGAACCGTGGCTGGTGTGGCTCAGTGAATTGAGTACCGGACTGCAAAACAAAGGATCACTGGTTTGATTCCCAGTCAGGGCACACGCTTGGGTGGCAGGCCAGGTCCGCAGTTGGAGAGGCAACCACACATTGATGTTTTTCTCCCTCTCTTTCCCGCTCCCTCTCCTCTCTCTAAAAATAAATAAATAAATATATTTTTTTAAAGAGAGAAAAGGAGACAGTTACCTACAAAGGAGTTTCCATAAGACTATCAGCTCATTTCTCCAAAGAAACCTTGCAGGCAAGAAGGGGCTGGAAAGAAGTATTCAAAGTCATGAAAGGCAAGGACTTACATCCAAGGTTATTCTATTCAGCGAAGCGATCATTAAGAATGGAAGAGCAGACAGAGTGCTTCCCAGATAAGGTAAAGTTAAAGTAGTTCATTATCGCCAAGCCCTTTTTATATGAAATGTTAAAGAAACTTATCTAAGAAAAAGGAGATCAGCCCTGTCTAGTGTGGATCAGTGGATTCAGTGCTGCCCTGTGAACCTCAAGGTCATTGGTTTGATTCCCAGTCAGGGAACATGCCTGGGTTGTGGCCAGGTCACCAGATGGGTGTGAGCAAGAGGCAACCAAATAAGGAATCTCCCACACATTGATGTTACTGTCCCTCTCTTCTTCCTATTTCCCTTCCCCTCTTTCTAAAGATAAATAAATAAAATCTTTTTTAAAAAGAAAAAGAAGGTCAAAACTATGAACAGTAAAATGACAACAAACTCATAACTATCAACAACTGAACCTAAAAACAAAAACAATCTAAGCAAACAACTAGAACAGGAACAGAATCACAGAAATAGAAATCACATGGAAGATTAGCAGCTGGGAGGAGGAGGGGGAGAATGGGCAAAAGGTACAGGGAATTAGAAGAGTAATTGTATGTACAAAATAGACAAGGGGAGGTTAACACATTGCGTACTGCTCACGAGTTTTCTCATGTTTCACGCACGCCATCTGTTAAGGACCTTAGATGTCAACACACTGTCTTGTCCACATCGAATGAAGCGATCTCATTGGTGGAAACCGTGCAGGTCAATCTATGAAAAACTATATAATTGCACGAACCCATAAAGCATTGCAGTTACATTGTATTTTGGTCATTCGAATAGTCTTCGTCTTCAAGTTCCTGGCGCTTTTAGAAATGCCCCCTCTCAGAAAAAGGAAGAAAACCAATGAAACTGATACACTTCCAGAAGTATTTAACGATAATTTATCAGATATTCCTAGTGAGATCGAAGATGTGGATGACTGTTTTGACGATTCTGGAGACAATCTGTAGTTATGATGATTTAAATAACGTGCAGTTTGCCCAAAAACGTGAGGTCCCTGGCGTATGTCTTAGAGATTTCTATGCGGTATGCAATGTGTTAAGAATAGTATAGGAAATGGAGGAGCAAAAGAACTTATATGTACAACCCATGGACATGAATTAAGGGGGCAGGGGAATGCTGGTGGGAGGAGGGGTTCAGGGCAGAGGGGAATAGAGGGGAGAAAAAAATGGGACAACTGCAATAGCATAATCAATAAAATATAGTAAAAAAATTAAAAAGAAAGAAGCAACCAGTTAAGAATTAGGACTGCTCCAGATCTGATGGTCAAGAGAGCACATTCTGGAGAGACCGGCCAAGATGGAGGCATAGGTAGACACACTGTGCCTCCTCGTACAACCGAAAAAAGGACAACAACAAATTTTAAAACAAAAAGCAACCAGAACTGACAGAAAACCGAACTGTATGGAAGTCCGACAACCAAGGAACTAAGGGAGAAACTTTCATCCAGACCGGTAGGAGGGGCGAGACAGGCCGGAGAGGACTCGCGCGGGGCGGCGGCTGGCAGACCGGGGAAGAAGCCACCGGGAGAGGTGGCGGTGACCGGGAGAGGTGGTGGCTGTGGACTGTGAGTCCCACTCTCTTGTGCGGATAAACCGGGAGGAACAACTGGGGAGCGAGACAGACCCCGCAACCCAGAGTTCCAGCCCCGGGAAACAAAGCCTCAGAGCCTCTGATTGAAAGCTCCTGTGGGG
>VMDR010034885.1:0-10933 GCA_007922815.1 Macrotus californicus | reverse complement strand
AATTAAAATGCCAAAGGTGAAAGATAAAGAGAGAATCTTAAAAGCAGCAAGAGAAAAGCTGAGAGTTACCTACAAAGCAGTTCCCATAAGACTATCAGCTGATTTCTCAAAAGAAACCTTATAGGCAAGAAGGGGCTGGAAAGAAGTATTCAAAGTCATGAAAGGCAAGGACCTACATCCAAGATGACTCTATCCAGCAAAGCTATAATTTAGAATGGAAGAGCAGATAAAGTGCTTCCCAGATAAAGTAAAATTAAAGGAGTTCATCATCACCAAGCCCTTATTGTATGAAATGTTAAAGGGATTTATCTAAGAAAAAGAAGAAGATCAAAAATACGAACAGTAAAATGACAACAAACTCACAACTATCAACAACTGAATCTAAAAAACAAAAACAAACTAAGCAAACAACTAGAACAGGAACAGAATCATAGATATGGGAGATCACATGCACGGTTATCAGCGGGGAGGGGGAGGGGGGAGAATGAGGGAAAAGCTACAAGGATTAAGAAGTACAAATTGGTAGGAACAAAATAGACAGGAGGATGTTAAGAACAGTGGAGGAAATGGAGAAGCTAAAGAACGTATATATATGACCCATGGACATGAACTAAGGGAGAGGACTGCTGGAGGGAAGGGGGGCACTGAGTGAAGGGGACCAAAGGGGCAATTCTGGGACAACTGTAACAGCAGAATCAATAAAATATACTTAAAAAAAGAAATCTACCCTTACAGGTAGTCTGTTCAGGGTCTAAAATTCTCCCATTTTAAGTGACTGACTTGAGGGGCCACTATAAGAGCAGCCTCCATGTCCCTTTACTTTGTCATTAGCTTTATTGTCTCATGTCATCACTTGCTATTTCCTGTGTTCGGGACATGATGACCATCAGGGGAAGGAACCCTAACTTTGGGGAGGTTGGCCTGGCAATGTCATCCCCTTGTCTCCCTGGTGTTCTTCATTACTGTGCAAAGAGGAAACAGCCTACCACCCTCTTCTCACTAAGCACTTTGGCCTTAAACCCTAACAAGTCCCAGCAGAGGCCACAGTCCCCCAGGGTGGCCGATGAGGCTGCAAATCCTACCTAGCCCATGGATAAGCAGTCACTCACTCCCATGTAGGGCACCTTCTGAAAGATCATCCTGGAGGTGACAAAAACATGTCACCTAAATGGCCTTTCATTTCAACTGTGGCAACACAGTCCCCAGGTCTCACATCCTGCTGTGTGTCCCTCTCTGAGGTATACACTCTTAGAAGGAACGCTGACCAGCTTCTATCATGGAACAGAAGCGAACGGGGCCAGAGTCTCTATGAATTTACTCAGGTACAAGTCAATGTGTAAGACTATAAGAAATACCATTTTGGATCAGACTCTTTCTGCTAAAGCTCTTTTCCAAGAAGTACTATGTGCCAGAATGTGGCTACTATCCATCAAATCACCTCAAAAGTGTTGGATATTTTCCTAAACAGCTTATTTATTTTATAAATAAAGATGTTGGATTAGGGGGTCGGGGCGGGGGGGGGGGGGTTCAGCTGACCCACGGTCTCCCTTGAAATAGTCTGCACCCTGCTAGACCAGCAGAGCTACTTGTTCGAGTCTATGCAGTTTTGACCTGCGAACATGCAAACGTTTCACATATTCAAAAATAAAACAAAACCAAACAGGAAAGAGGAAAGAATCTCTAATAATTAAAACAAACAAATTTAACTAAGGCAAAATTGGTTACGGAATCACACAGAGACAATAAATATTTTAAGTGACTTTGGAACACAGTATTCTTAGTGAAAAATAGCCAGTGAGCAAAAGGGACTGCAAGGAAGTGTTAAACTTTATTCGCAAGTTTTATTGTTTGTAGCAATATTGATATTTCGAAAATGTTTGATATGTATTGTCTTATAAAGCAAATAATCATGCTAATATTGTCAGAACCAAGATTTTCCGTTTAAGCGAAAATAAATATAAAATTAAGGAAGCTAAGTAAAACACTGTAAGGTGAAATTAGAATTGGAAATATCAGTATGAATTCATGCTTTTAAAATCTGTCCCCTGAAAGGACCTGGAAACAGGACACCTCTGCGACAGTGAACTTGAAGTTTCATCTCTAAATATGAATGATTCATCACTAAAAGGAACTAATTATACTTGGAGAAAGGGTTGGTTCCAGGTTTAAATTTAAAGTCACAAAATTATATTAAGAAAACATGGCAAATGTGGATAATTATGAATTCTAGGTGGTGCGTTCCTTACGTTTGTCTTCTTATTTTTCAGTGTTTTTAAATTTTTCATTCACAACATCAAAAATAAAATATAATCGATAGGTCAAAAACACAAACTCTCCTTGTACTAGTGTCCTGTGCCTGAGGGTAACACATTTTTAGGCTTACGTAAACTCTCAACATTGTAACTGCCTCCCAACGTTTTGGTCCTTTCAATTAACCTCGCACTTTGAAGTCTGGGAGTGCGTGGGTACATGTGTTTCAGAGGCAGGAAGAGAGGAGAGGAAGGACACTGTCTTGCCTGCCCCTTCAGACCTTGGAGAGGACACAGACCTCTCTGCAGCGCCTACGGCCTGGCCGGAGCAGTTTGCAGGTCAGTACGTCATGGGACGGGTCTGCGGAGGCCTGCCTGTGGGTTCGGTCTGAGCTAGTTCCCCTGACCACCCCTCCTGCTCCAAAAACAATGTGCTTGTTTTGGAGAAGGAATCTAGAAATTTCCATATGTGTAGGACCAGCTACATAATTTGGGGGGTCCACTGCAAAATGAAATGTGGGACCCCTCATTTATAAATTATTAAGAATGTCCAAGTGGTGACAGCAAAGAGCATTAAGCCAACTATGAAGCCTTTCTAAGTACAGGCTCCTGTGTGACTGACTGCCCACAGAGCTAGGAATGATGGAAGAACAAACAATTGCACAGAAATCCCAGCCTGGGGGTGAGAACAATAACACGGTGCAAAGACAGTCCCTTGCAGCTCTCACAAACTATACGTGTGAATGTGTACACAGGTGTATGCATGCGTGTATGTAAGCCTCTCTATTAAATTTCTAGTATAATGTTGTATGTAGTAATCCCACCTATGACAAAGTATACACAGAAAGGGACTTCAAGGAAAACTTAGAAAATATCAATAATGGGTTGTTAGCTTCATAGTTCATTTTAACCCTCTTTCTATTTTTCCATATTTTTCACAACTGGAAATAAGAAAAACAAACAATTAAAAATTAATTTCATCCAGGACCCTGCACCCTGCTGGCCAGCGCTGTCAGCTGAAGTGACGGGGCTCCCGGCAGCACGAGCCAACCTGGAAACCGGAAAGAAACGTGGCACCTACTTGATCTCAGACTGTCCGCATGGTTTCTTCCTGGAGAGGCTGAGCAGGTCTTTGCCATATTTCTCTTCAATTGATGCCCTAAGGGGAACAGAAGAGAGGCTTTGAAGTCCTTCTCAGGGCTGACTCTTCGTCAAGACACGTGACACTCCCTTGGAAGGCAAAACTGCACCTCTGAGAGGAGCTCAGATGTAATTCCATTCTCTAAAACACAAAACCACCTCTACGTAACATGGGAGAATTGTAAAGACCAGTAGTAGCCTTGGTCTCTATGGTGGTTTTCTCTAGTTAGGAGTCCCGAGCATAACCAGTCCAGCAAAATCAGGCATGGACCCCTGACCAGTGCAGGCTGGTACATTACAGAATAAAATTTCAAAACTGTGCTCCAAATATATTTATATATCTCACCCTGAAATAGGTAAGCCTTTACCTAGGTCACCCTTTTACCATCTATCCAAAATATCCCTGTTATCTGTTCATCAGTTTGTCCTTTATTAAACATCCACCACGTGGCAGGTAACAGAGGTGACTCAAACATGAGACCCGTCTCAGGGAGCTCGGTCTGAGAGGGGAGAGACATAAACTGATACTTCAGTTTACTACCCTGCAATGGGGGCCATAATAAAAACATACAAAATAGTGGAGGAAACAGAGTAGGGAATAATACTCCTCTAAGCACTTAACTGCTTACTCTTTCTCACAAAGCCCTTGAAAATGGTGGTTCATTTTTATCCCTCCCCTAGTCAAATTCCTAGGCCAGGAAAAATCCACCTGCCACTTCCCCTTCAACAACCTATAGTACATATTGTCAGATCTGGCCTTTTCCATCAACCCAGGGCTCCAGGCCCCAGTCAGTGTCGCTGAGGATGATGAAACCCTGGTGCTATAAAACCTGACACTTAGACACCTTGCTCATTGCTCCTGTACATGCCAATCACAGCACCTCGACCGGTCTGACACCTTGGACACCAAGAAAGGTCTGGGCCCTTGATGAAAAGCACCCGCTGGCTACCGGGAGGCTGGGATGAGAAAAACCTGGTGCCTAGACTCTCATACTGGTACTCTACTTTCCTGGTAGGTCTCAGCTTCCAGCCCATTCTGTTGGGTACATGTTATGAATTGAAGTGTATCCCCCTGCCCCTGCAAAAAATGTCGAAGCCCTGACGTCCCAGGATCTCAGAATATGACTTCGTTTAAAAACTGGGTCGCTGCAGATGTAAGTAGCTGTGTTTACACTGGAGTATGATCCACCCTCCACCCAGGATGACTGGTGTCCATGTAAGAAGATGGTACGAAGACACAGGAGAAGAATGCTGTATGAGGGCAGACGAAGAGACTGGAGTTATTAGCAGCTACAAACCACGGGACACCAAGGACTGCCGGCAACACTAGAAACTGAAAGACACGGAACAGACTCTCTCCGCGAGCCTTCGTGAGAGCAGGATCCTGCAGACCTCTTGATTTGGGACTTCTGGACCCCAGAACTACAAGAGAGTTAATTTCCTGCTCGTGGCAATTAGTTACGGCAGCCCTAGAAACTCACACAGTGCACTTCGGCTCGACTGTAACTTGACCGCAGGGCACTGTTGTCTGAGGGACTCGGTCATTGCCACCCTGGCAATCTGTCATTCTTAAACCCATCCTGAGAGATGGTGAGGATCTCAGAATAAGAGCTGTAACCAGGGTAGGTAGACCTCTCCCTGGAAAGGAACCATGGGATGTGCAGGAGCTCGTGGGAAGAGCAGAGTCCCAAGGCACTGGGGCTGGGGGTTCCCCAGCCCCAGGTGCAGCTGCTAACCCCTTCGGTGGTGCAGAAGTCCACGCACAATGGGGCTACAAACACGTTCCCTTCTCCCTACTCAGGACTGCGTTGCAATACACAATGAGGAGTGCTCACCTGGCCCTAAGGTCCTGGGGAAACCCCTTTTCAGAAAATATGCCCAGCCACCTTAGGAGACCAGTAAGTAAAGTGGAAAAACCAGCAGACACGGGTTTAATAGAAGTCCTGGCTCCACTATTTAACTGCTTTTGTAATCTTGGGCAAGTCATTTAAACCCCCATTAAACCTCAGATTTCCCATCTGTAAAATGCAGCTGACAATGTATGTTGTTATGTTAATCTCACCTACGTTCTAGAATTAACACAACAATATTAGTGAAGGGTACCATTTACCCACCACCTAACATGTATCAGGTACTGTACTAGGCATACAGAGGTGTTTACCAGGGGCCAACTTTCCTAAGTTTGAAACCAGATCTATTCCTTATTACGTGTCTGACCTTAGGCAAGTTACATAACCTCTCTGAACCTCAGGGTTTTTTTTATTGTAAAATAAGGATGATAAAACTTGCCATACAGGGTTATTATGAAAATTAAATGACCTGACATATGCAAAATACATGATAGCTTGCTTGTATCTAGTACATCTTCCACAAATGGCAGCTATTAATAGAATCTCATTTAGTCACCCCTCGCTACTCCCTGCAGTATGATTATCCTCAGTTTCCTATTTCTTATTTCCTACTCAGATCAGGAGCTCGGTATGTGATATCTGGCCCCACTAGGGGTTCTGGAGGCAGAGAGCTGGTAGGTTTGGGTGACCATTGATACGACAGGTTCATTGTAATTGGTAACCAGTGGAATGCCTCAGACTGGAGTGCTATGTAGAATGCTTCCTTCCTAGAAAAGAAGAGGAAAATTTGACCTGGACTTTGAAGGATGGGGAGAATTTACTTAATCGCAGAGGACAAAGCAGAATGCTCCAGGTGGGAGACAAGGGAGTGAGGATGTAGGGGCACACATCCGAAGCCTGCTCACTAGCAAACCTGTCTGGCTGGAAGGGAGTGGTGTGGTGAGTGAGAGTGTATGAAGCCAAAAGAAAAGGTAGACAGAGAAGTTCTCTGGGCAAGGAACAAGCCCATCCTTCCAGAAGTCACCTGCCCTTCTGCCCGGAGTTGATGAGTCACAAACATTGACTTAAGCCTGCCTGTGGACAGACTCCTCTCTGTCCGCCCCTCCTGAGACACACAGTGGGGCAGCTTCCCATGGACCTTTGAATCAGTTCAAGGAGAGAGGCCTCACCATCTGAGGGGGTACCAGTGTGAACTCGATGTTGCCTAACGTTCTCTGGAGTAGAAAATAGAGACTTGATCGAAGCCACGGTAATGCCTGTATCTCCAAGTTACGACTCTCTGACTCCCTGCCTCACAAACACAAGCAGTTCTTTAGTTTGGGGCCTGGGTCTTAGGCCAAAAGTCTCCCTAACGCACTCCCTCATCCAGAATCACAACAGAGTGTTCCAGACGAGTAAGATTTCCACAAAACTAACCCATGCATTAAGAGTAGATTTTTTTTTAATCTTATCCATTAAAAAAAGGAAAGAAAATCTTCTAAAGCATGCCAGCCCTGCCACCACCAGCAAGCTCCACCGCCACCTGGAGGGCCCTGACCTATCCCCCCATCTTTGTCACTGCTCCCTGACCCCCAGGGGTCTCTGAATCACACTCTGCCCCCACTCACGTGGGTCACGCTTGTGCTCATTTCCAAGGTTGCTCTTCTCCCACGATATCTAGGTCCCCTCCACCTATCAAATGCTCACGGGTCCCCTCCTCCGTGAAGCTCTCATGCATGCCGCCCCCCCTTTTTATGGCCAGTCCCCCACAATCCCTCTCTCCCGTGAGGCCTCTCAGTGTCATGCATACCACACAACTGAATGTTTCGTTACATTTTGTTTGCTGTTTCTTTCATAAATCTTATCTCTCCAGTTGGTTCCTATGAACTTTAGGACAGAGATATCATTTACACCCTGGAGAACCTTCAGTAACCTGCAGCAGAGGGTCTTGTGAAGCATTGCAAACAAGTAGTGAATTGTTCCTTGTTCATATGGAAGCATTCGGTCTTCCCTCTGTCTTCAGAGAGGAAGCAGCCTGTACCTTTCTTTTAAAAAGTCTTCGAACTCTTTGCAGTTCTTGCGGCCGTTGTTCAGGTGTTGGATGATGTTGTCGTAGCCAACGGTGCTGAGGATGTCGGGACTCTGATGAAAAAGAAACAGCACTGTGTCAGACCAGGGACAGCGTAAAGGGAAGCCCCAAGGCCCGAAGAGACAGGGAAGCCAGCAGTTGGAAGGAAGTTCCTGAAACACGTTGTCTCCAGGACATATGTGACCAAAATAAACAAAATAGAAGAAGTAAAAATGCACATAGCTGTGGAAGAGTTTCTAAAATTATGAAACTGAAGGGCCACAAAACAGGAAGGAAGTGACACAGGACTGAGAGGCACATGAATGAGGGAGCTGGTAGGACTTGGGAGCTTCTCTGGGCCACCACCCATGTCCTAAATCAGGCCAGGACTGAGAGCAAGAGAGCTTGACTCTAACATCCCTCTTGTAGCCAGTAAGCCCTGCCTGAGGGTCAAGGGTATTGCTGCAAAGGGCAAGCAGCCCTAAGCCAGGTGCCAGGCCCCAGGATGGACAGAGAAGGTCTGGCTTCCCACTGGGAAGCAGGGAGGGGACCCCATCAGCCTGCATGCTCCACATGGTCACAGGCCCCAATGTGGGGGAAAGGAATTTGTTTGTTTTTTTAATTTAAAATGAGTAGTTTATTCCTACTGTATTCTATTAGTGCTCTGAGGTTGGAGGAAGCTGCCCAAGCCTTCCAAAGCATTAGTCCTAGTTTCAGTACATTTTAAAACTCAAAGTCCCCTCAGCTCTCCAAACCAACAAATCAGGGACTGTAAAGAACAGCCACTTAGGTGTCCCCCTACTAAGTAGGGCTGGCTCCCTGGTGTCTACCCCCAAATGCTTGCAATAGGTAGCCTGATTCAGACTTCAGTCCCTAGGGGAGGCTGGTTAGGCTGTCTCTGCGTGTGTCCAGGGACCTTTGAGCTCCCCCACCCCCCAGCCCAGCCAAGGCAGACCATCCCTTGCCAGCACCCCATTAGCTGAGAGAGGTGTAACTCTGCCTTGGGGTATGGTGGGGGACACCAGGAGATACCACTCTACCCTGCCCTGACTGGCAGAAGCAGAATTCGTCTCTTCCATTTGCTGCCACTTGTCATGGCCTGGCTAGGCAGACGGGTCCCAAAGAGACCCAGCAGGACCAAGGTCTGAGGCTGATTTCAATGTGGCATTCAGAAACTAAACTGGCTGTAACTCACACTGCATTTTAACAAATGGGTTATTGTAACAAATTCTACACATGGACATATAGATAACTCTAAGTTAGAAATAAATTTAATTCCATGGGTTCTGGCTGTTGTTTGAGCACAGATTTAGGCGCTGGAAGCCTAAAATATGATCCCCACCAAAGCTTCACTTCTCCATCCACCCCCTTCACACACCCACTCTTCTGTCTCGCCCAGGTAGGCTCCTTCCTGCCCCTTGAAATGCAGTGCTCAGTGGTAGCTCTCAGCCACGGTTACACTATCCTCTCCTGAATCCAAATCCAGCCCCTCCGCTTCCACATTTTCTGGAAACCGTCTGAGTGGCCCCAGTGCTGCCTCCTCGGGGCTCTCAGAGCCCCCACTTCTGAATTTGCTGTTTGGTGTCCCCCGTGTGAGTGGCCTACGGTCCCAGCTCTACTATAAGTGCCTGTGGCTTCTTCGACCTCTTGGACCCCTCCTGCACATCCACACTACCCCCCAAAACCCAGCTGAACTGCAGTAAAATTCTGCAGGGTGAGAATCCCCACTGTGCTCCCGCGCACTTGAAGACAATGGTGAAAACAGACTCCTGAGTAAACGAACAGGCACAGCGTAGATATCGATGTTGGTTTGTAAACAGAAGTGCTTTACTCTTCCTAGAGAAAGACACTTGGGTTATCTGTTCTGTGCTACTCATTTGGAAAAGGTGGTTTCCTTTTTTCTAATTAAGGGTGTGTAGACGCTTTAAGCTAAACAGGGAAGGTAGAGCTGGCCCAGGGTTTCCTGCAAACAAACAGCTGCCAGCCTTAAGAAAATCCAGAATTGAGGCCTCAGAGGACTGACAGTTATAGAGGCAACCAAGAAAGGAAATCCCCAAGAGAAAAAAAAAGGCCAAGTTCAAACTGCGGAGGATTTGCCTTGGAAGCCCCTTCCTGCACCACTCAGAGGGTGCGGGCCAGGTAAGAAAGAGAACTGCGTGAGCACCATGATAGCATCGCAGGTCTGCCCTCATAGGTGAGTGTGCCAAGCCCACGGCTCCCGTGTCCTGGGCTAGGTAATTAGAGCCCTCTACTCGTTCTTTCTTTCCTATTTTATTGTTTTAATTCTCACCTGAGGACATTTCTTCATTGCTTTTAGAGAGGGAGAGGGAGGGGAAGAGGGAAAGAGGGGGCGGGCAGACAGACAGACAGACAGACATCGATTGGTTGCCTTCTTGTATGTGCCCTAGCACCCAGACCGGGGATCAAACCTGCAACCTGGGTGTGTGCCCTGATCGGGAACTGAACCCATGACCTTTCAGTGCTCTAACCAACTGAGCCACACTAGCCAGGGCTGCACATCGTATCTCACGTCCCTGCCCAGCTTTCCCCACACTGGTCTCTTCCCTGTCTTCCAAACGGGCAGTGCACATTTTCACCCCAGGACCCTTGCACACATTGTTCCCACAGTGGGCATGGAGTGTCCTCTTCACATAAATCCAATCCCTGGTTCAGAGCCAGTCCAAATCCCACTTCCTCTCTGAAGTCTTCCTCACTAATTCACACTATAGTCTCCTATCCTTCTGAACACCTCAAGTGTTTATGTCCAGTCATCTCATTTGGCCCTTATTATATATTATGTTATTATTAATATCTTTTTAAAAATTAGCTAACTTCTTAAAGAATATCTGAATCATACCTAACCTTTATCACCCACAGTAGCCCCCAGCTTAATGGTGCTTGAGAAATATCTGTTCATTGTATATCAACCACAGACAAGGAACCAAAGAGATTATAAACCCAGCATAAGATAGAGTTCTTGCAGTCAGGGAGCTTATCAGTCACTTAGGGACTCCGTAAAAGATGTGTATGTAAAACGAATGTGTGTGCACAAGAAAAACTAGAGACTAAAAGAGTATATAAGGCCGTACAGAGGAAATACACAATGAATGAGGCAGAAGGAGAGAATGAACTGGGGTCATCGGAAAAGAGAAGTAAGATGATTAGGACTCACACCAGGAAATACCGACCTAAGCTTTCACTTTGCAGAGCAAGAAAAAGAAGAACGAATTAGATCCATAGCACACGGACAGAAGGAAATAAAAATAGCGGAAAAGAACAAAATAGAAATGGACACACGATAGAGAATATAAGGAAACCAAAAGCTAGTCCTTTGGAAAGTTTAACACAATTGATAAATCCATAGGTAGGTTGATCAAAAAACAAGAGAGAAAACCCCCCAGAAATTACCAACGTCTTCAATCTGACAAAAGGCACCTACCTACAAGAAACCTACAGTTAACAGCCTACTTAATGGTGGAAGACTGAACACTTACTTCCTACTAAAGAGGAAATAAGGAAAGAAAAAGAAATAAAGGGCACATATATTTATTGGAAGGGAAAGAGTAAAACTGCCTTTATTTGCAGTCAGCATGATTGTGTACATAGAAAATCCTAGGGAATTTACAAAAAAAATTATTAGAACTAAT
>VMDR010034884.1:0-10929 GCA_007922815.1 Macrotus californicus | reverse complement strand
TGACAATAAACTTTTTAAAGTGATATAACTAGAAGTATTTTTAAACAAAGCATATAAGAACTAGAAGAGGAAATACTGCCTACTTGTTTGGAAGCATCGCAGAGAGCTACATTGGCTTGAGTCATTCAGCTCCAGAGAGACTACCTACTGCTTTGTACCATCACTAGTATTTCGACCGTTCATGAAGCCAGAGGAATAGAAGGCTACTCCAAAGTTTTATACAAATATAGAAGAGCAAAAGTTCGAGTCCAGTCACACAGATTGAATGTGCTTCTATTACATATTATTGTAACTGTAAAATAATTACACAATGGGGTGATTGGGGTCCCAGGTCTGAGAACAGAATTGTCTTTTTTTTTTAAGATTTTATTTATTTATCTTTAGAGAGAGGGGAAAGGAAGGAGAAAGAGGAGGAGAGAAACATCAACGTGTGGTCACCTTTCACGTGCCCCCCACTGGGGACCTGGCCCACAACACAGGCACGTGCCCTGACTGGGAATCAAACCGGCAACCCTTTGGTCCGTAGGCCTGCGCTCAATCCACTGAGCTACGCCAGCCAGGGCAGAATTGTCTTGATATATCAGCCAAAAACAATTATAGTGTTATGGTACATTTAAAAATGTGAACATTTACAATGAAGAGTTGGGCTTCTCTATTAAGAAGAAAAGTTTGCCTTGTTCAAACAATAAGCTGCTGCTGACAAAGCTCATATTTAAACTTCTACAGACTTAAAATTATACAAATTAGAGCAGATAGTATCCAAATAATTCATAAGAACAAATGTCTGCATATCGCTGCGCTAGAGTGGAGGCTGCACGGCCAAGTAAAAAATGTGGAACTGGAAGTCAGACACACCTGTCCTTGGATTTCACTTGCTAGTTAGAGGACCTTTGGTAAGTTATTCTCTTTAGATTTCTCGTTTGGAAAATGCAAACACCCTCTCCATAATATTTTTATGCTGATTAAACAAACTACTATATGTGTAACTCAGAATTTTAAAATTATGGTTTTCCCTGAGTGCCAAATCTGTTAAATATGGCATACCAAATTAAGATACATGACTGAATATTCTTAATTTTTTAATTTTTATTTATTTATTTTTATTGTTGTTCAAGTACAGTTGTCTCCATTTTACCTGCACGACACCCTCTGCCACCCCACCCATCCCCACCTCCCACCTCTGATCCTACCCCCTCTGTCTTTGTCCATGGGTCCTTTATACATGCTCCTTGATGACCCTTCCCCTTCTTTCTCCCATTATCCCTCTCTCCTCTCCCTTCTGGTTAATGTCAGCTTGTTCTTTATTTCAATGTCTCTGGTTATAATTTGCTTTCTTATTTGTTTTGTTGATTAAATTCTACTTACAGGTGAGAGCATATAGTATTTGCCTAACTGAATAGTTAATTGCAATGTAGGCGACCAAGAACCTATTTCAGAAACCCCACAGGAAGCCCTCAGCCAAAGGAGGATCACAAGAAAGAGTGCTGGCCAACAGAAGTACAATGGCTGCCAGATATATAACTTTAAAGTTTCTAGTAGTCACATTAAAAAGAGTAAATGTTAAAAACATTAATTAGTTTTAATAATATGTTTTATTTAACTCACTATAGGTAAGACGTTAGCATATGAACCCATGATCAACATAAAATTATAAATGTGATATGCTGCATTTTTCCATGTTAAGACTTTGAAATTTGGTGTGAATTCTATACTTATAGCACATTTCAATTGCTTGACGACACCACATACTACGGCTGCAGAATGGACAGTGGAGGTGTAAACCCAGTGGTTTTCCAAGTATGATTCCCTGACTAGCACCATCAGCATCACCTGGAACTTGGGTAGAGGTGCAAATTCTCAGACCCATCCCAGATCTACTGAATCAGAAACCTGAAGGTAGGGCCTAGAATTCTGTGCTTTAATAAGCTCTCCAGGTGATTATAAAGCTCACAGAAGTTTGAGCCCCACTAGTCCAGAAGAGCACACTTCTCAAATGTTAACGTGGATACATATCACCAGAGGATCTCAGATGTGGAATTGGAGTCAGTCGGCCTCAGGTGAGACCTGAACTGCTTTGTGTCTAACAAGCTTGCAATAATGTGAATGTTGTTGGCCAAGATGACACTCAGAGTGGTAAGAGACTGAGCAGTGGTGGTCAACCCTGTGGCAAGCCCCAGGGTTGAGAACACAGGCCTAGAATCTGAAAGAGGGTAGGGAAAGTTTATGAGATGGATTACTAGAGAGAGAGCTGCAAGTCCAATCCTATTCCTCGAAGTAGGCTATAGTGTTAGCTCGTTCCCTAAAGCTTAGCAAGACGGATTTTCAGGGGACCACTTGAAGAGTTGGAGATGGTTCTCCTGGAGGGATTAGTCAGTGATCTGGCATCAGATTCCTGCCCAGGACATCTGAGTAACAGGAGTGACAGTAGTGAGTTACTCTCCCAGGGGAGCCAAGATGGGCTGTGCTGCATCTGGGAACAAATTCCCCCTTAGGTGGGTATGTGGATGCCAGTGGGTTTCCCAGTGTCCAAATGTGAACCCAAAAGGAAACAAACCCAGCCTTAAAACTTTTTAAGTATTGATCAAGCAGATGACATGAAAGGTGCAAGAAGATTTCACTGACAGAGCTTGGCTTAAGTGCAGCAGGGAAAACTGGGCTGGTGAATGGCTAGTCAATGAGGGGACTCGATGCAGATCTGGGAGCTGAAGCTGCAGGGACCCTGGACCTCTGACAATTCCATGGTAGCATGCATGAGGGGTAGAATCAGCTTGAATATTTTAAATATTATAAAAGATTTTATATTTTATTCATATATGATTTTATATCTACATTCTACATCTATAAAATATGTGTTATTATATATTTGTGTTTGGTAGTTTTCATATTTTTATAGGCCCAGAGTGTTTAAGTAGGAAACAGCCCTGAATCCTTTTCCTCCAATCCTTGCCTTCCAAACTGGAAAGGTTCTATAATGGCAGTTAGCAGGGGAGTGAGGGAGGGGATGAGGGAGAGACAATGAGGGAGACAGAAGGACCACGTACATGTCCACTCCCATTGCAGGAAGCCCTAGTGGAGAAGTGACATTCTGTGATATCAGTCATTTGTCCTTGAATTATTGTCAAAAATTACACTTCAAACCTTGGAATTGTACCATGATGTGACTTAAAGCAAAGCCAGGGCTTTAACTTTCTAAGAAAGCCATGGAAAGTCATGAACATGGCAGTTTTCTCACAGGAACAGGAGAAGGGGCAGTGGGGACGAAAAGGAGCGTCATGTCAGTGTCACGTTGGCACCATAGCACCTTGTGAGTCCTGCTCTTACAATACAAAGAGTAGGCATGTACAAAGTCCCATACGTGCCAGCCTCATATTCTTTCTGTCAAATAAGCAAAGGCGACACAGAAAAAAATTGATCATTAAGTCTATTACAAGAGAAAAGAGCTGGATCCTAGAAGTAACAGTGACCTTTATTATGGCATCATGCGTAGTCAATCAAATGCACATTTTCTCCCAAGATCAAGAGAGGAGGTCTCTGTAGCATAAAACTGTACAATTTATTTACTTTGAAGTCTTTGTTAATAGCATGCCTTCATTTTGTAGCTTTGAGTCAATAACTTTTTTTCTTTAAAATGTTCCATTTCAAAGTGCTCTCTGGAAGAGAACAGGGCTTGCTCGGAAATTTAAAAGCACAGCCAAATAGGCTTGCAAGTATTACTGATGCATGTTGGTTTTTGATCAAAACACATCATTCTCCAGCTTTAAAATAAAAAAAATAAGATATACAAGTAAATATACCAGGATTGACCTGTTTTCCCTTTACCTGTTTCCTTATGTCTTTCTTATGTCTTCTGATTCCCATTATTTTGCCTTAAGCTGTAAAGGGAGCCAACCTGGTGTTATCTGCCATGCACATAGCCTTATTCATAAAGATACAAATGCCCTCCCAGAGAAGACAACTTTGCATTCCTAAAGGACATGAGGAATTATAGTATCTTTAGAAAAAACCCTCCATACTATTTCAACGAATATCGGAAACTGACGTCATCTGAGAAGCAACTGCTGTAAGAGTGAAAAGTGGCAGACATTTCTTCAGGAGCAAAGTATCAAAATATCAGTAGTTATTTTAATACTCAGTCAATACTTTGCAGTGATCTCTTGCTGGTGGATATCCGTATGTCAGGCATTGTCTTTAAAGGATATAAATATTTATCTCTTAGAACTTATGAAATAAGTATATTAACACATTCTCATATCTCATAATAAGGCCTCGTTAACCTAGAAGTTTATAGATATTTAATCTGCAAGTCTAATACTCATAACACTGTATTTTCCCAAACATATCTCCATTCCCCAACACACTTCCTCTTTTCAATTTAAGATCAGCTGTACTACTGGAAAGGGCAATTATAGAAACCTTGGAGTTCTGATTATTTGTCAGACTCAACAGTCTTCAAATACTGTTGACATTATCAATCCTAACTAAATATTTTAAAAATAACAATAAGTTCCAAGTATGATGAAAGTTTGATGTAAAACTATCCTCTTTGATCAATATATTCTATTTTTTAAAAGAATATTATCATTTCCAGTTAAATGTGTGTTTATAAAAACTGATAAGGCAGGGGGCTATTTTTTTCAATCACACTCTTCCATGAGTATTTATTAAGTGCCTATGCTGGGCCAGGCAGGCACTACGTTACAGCCTGGAAAAAAGAAGAATAAAACAGCTTCTGCACGACCTCAGAAAGCTGACGAGTTAGTAAAAGAGTCTCACAAATAAATACATAATCCTCAAAAAAATAAGGTACTGCAACCAAGAGATGCATAATGAGTTCCTTTAACACAGGTACTGGAACAATTAGCAATGCCTGAAAATCGAAAACAGTTTAAAAAGACAAGATACTTTAAGCTAGAGAGAAATTAGACTGAACAGGTAGATGGGAGCCCATTTGTGGTATATGAATGATTGGAAGATGGATAAAATCACACAATTCAAATTCCATTTCTGCTTAAGCTTTAAGCTTGGTCTCATCACTTAGCACAGGGCTGGACATGTAACAGCTTCTCCATAAAAGGAGCAACGATGCTAGAGGAAGGAGGGTGAGGAAATACCAGCTCATCATTCTGTGCCTACCTCTGTTCAGCAAATCTGATCTCCTTTCGCAAAACCTGCGCCTTTAAATGCATTATTTGGTGGTGTAGGAACGAGGCAAAAGATAAAGCAGGCGAGAGAGTAAAAGCAGCTTTATTTAATATCGTCTACTCCAGGCCCCTAGATTTATCCCTTTCCTTTAGTTAGTGTTGAATGCATCCTCACAGAGTCAGAGCGCATTATGCTGCAATGCAGTTTCAGTTTAAAGTAGAAGAAAAGGTTAATGTTTTTTTAAAAACACATGTATCTTGTTTAATGAAAACACAGTGTGAAAGGAGCATAAGTAGAAGAAGCATATAGAAAAATGGGAATAATTATGCCAGTAAGGCAGATAATACCATTCTTAACTTATAGCTACACGGCACTCTGGCTGAATTATCTCTACATATCTCAAAATGTTTAAAGAACAGTGATTTCAGAAGTCAAAGGCTACCGTGCTTCACTCTTCAGGGAGTTATCACTTTGGACAGCTGGAAGGGTGAAGGGCACAAGTGTGATTTTGATGGCACACTTTAGAAACTATAAAAGAGTCACAGAATGAGCCTATCTTTATTCAAGTTCAGCACATTATATTAAGATGTATATCTGTATATTTCTTTATCGTCAAGAACTGTCGTTACCAAGTTTTGTCTTCTCATCACCTGGCAAAGCACTGGGCACATGGGAAACATTTTAGAATGGCTGGCTGAAAGAACAGAAGCCTAAGTGACTATCTTACGTTGTGAGGCGGTGGCCTTGCCCCAACACGACAGTTCAGTCTGACGACAAGGTCAGAGTATCAAGATAGATGCATGCTCTGAGCCGTGGTCGGCAGACTTGTGCTGTAGAGAGATAGACAGTAACCACGTTAACCTTTTAGGGCCACAGAGTAGAAGTTGCCACTTCCCAACTCTGCCACTCCAGTGTGAAAACAGCCTTAAGCAATACGTAAAGAAGAGACGTGGCTATATTTCCACAAAATTTTATTTACAAAGACAGGCAGTAGGAAGAGTTCCCAATCCCAACTCATTTTGTACAATTTGGTCCTCACTGAAAAAACAACCTTATTTTTTATTTTAAAATTGTTTTTATGTGTTTTTTCTTTATTTGTATTATTGACACTATGACAGATATCCCTGTTTCCCTCCCCTGACCTGCCCCCTTTGCCAAGTTTTCTTAAAGAGCTGGATAAGAAATTGAACTTCGAAATAGTTCATTTTTAATCATTAACATCTGCTTTGGTTTTGAAAAAACAAAACATGAATAATAGATCTACAAAATTGCAAAAGGAAATTTCAGAACAACTGGTTTTCTTATTAGAAAATGTTTGGAATAAAAAGTTTTTATTCCTCTGCATCTTTGATCTACAGGAGTACATAAGAAAAGTATTATGCAACATACTGCTGAATTATGTTCCGAAATATCTATTTTCATCGAAAACGGCATAGGCTCTGCACTTGACTGCACTGTGGGAGAAAGGTGAGGGAGGGCAGACGGGTGAGGGAGGGCAGACGTGAAGAAGGCAGGAGGAAAGGAAGACGGGGAAGGAAGGGGGGAGGCTGAGAAAAGAGAAAGGTCAGTTGAGTGTTAACGCTTCACGTTTTATATCTGCACTTAAATGCGTTTGGCTATGAAGACTCAAATTTCCAGGAAAAAATTTCTTTTTAATGTTTCGTTACAATACTAATGCTTACAAAAATTTTACAACCCTGATATTTATAGTTTATGTAGAAATTTTCTATTTTGCTTCAAAAATTGGAAGTGACTAATGCTATGATACAAAACACAACTTTAGAAAAAAAACTCCTTTTTCTCTAAGCAATCATGTATATGGCATATAATTTTAACTAATAAGCACAGCGTGTTTCAGGTAAAAGTTATTGGTTGCTTCAGCTACACAGGCACAACAGGTTTGACTCGCAGGCACTACACTCAACATATGAAGTAAATAAATAGTCTGTCCACCTTTCTTCCTACCTCTTCTTTTTCCTGGGTTTGGCTGGGAATGGAGGGAAAAATGTCACTCTAATGACAGTAATTGTTGCCTAATGGCAAGCATTCTGTCAAATTAGCCTAAGTGTCCATTTAAAAGCAAACTTTTATGTGGCTTGCTAAACTATTAAGGCTATTACTTGAGTCATAGAATTGATTTATTTTACCCATTGCATTAACCTCATCTTGCATACTCATCAATATCGTACACAGGGCAAAGTAAATGCATCTTGATGTTTTATAAAATTGAATTAAAATTCAAGTCATTCACTGTAAAAGCTACACACTGCTATAATAACAAGAGGGTGACTAAGATGGCTAGAATCTTCATTACAAGTAACCAAATGAAGAATCAGTAATAGAGTCCTCATGGAAAATGAATTTCGTGTCACTGTATACCAAATGTATTGTCATGAGTAGCAAACAGGCTTTGTTTTGATGGGGTTATAGATCCTTTGATCCATAAAACCAAGAAGTAGTCACTTTTTAACCTTAACTAAAGGAAGTTAGAGAAAGATCAGCTGCTTTAAGAAAAACTCAATTTTCACTTGACAATCAGAATGGAAACACTTGATCTGACAACGAATTAATGTTACCACAGTTTATGTAAGACAATATAATTATAAACAATGTACAATTAACAATAAATATATGTAAAAACGTATGTCCCAGAGAGACTGTGTCTATTTAGAAATAAAATCTAGCCTGTGGAATGTGGTTTGAGGATGGACACAGGGCATAATCAATTGGACAGGGGAGCACAGTGTTTCTGCCATCATCCTTGACTAGGAAACAGGTCAGTCCTTATCAGTCCAGCCCTATTGCTGTAGATAAACGTTACAGAGCAATGTTCGCTGTTTGAAGAATCTCCTTACATCTTAAAAACAACTTAAACATTTTTTCTTTCTATACATTTGTTTATTCACTTATTCATTCATAACTGAGCCAGGTCTAGGCACCCTGTTCATTGTAGGCTCCATGCTCCAGGCACTGTGTGATCTATGCATTTAGTTTATCAGTTTAAACTCAACAATATTGCAAGTAAAAAAAAAAGAGCTATGAAAGGACAATTTATCAATGTGTACAAAACTTTGAAAGTGGGTATAACCAGCCAGATAACAGAGCAAAGATCTGAGAACACCAGAGAGCGTTCACACGCACAGAAAGTGAAAAAGAATATGACTTATTGACAGAAGCGAAGAAGACACAGAAAAGGAGATGAGTCAGGGCGCTCTTGCATCATGGGAGGTACGATTTGAACACCAATTTCTGACCACTCAGAGCTCCACTGTGGCTTTAATGCAACTTTACTGCTTAAAAACCGTAGTGATGTCAGTAAAGCTCCAACATCATGGGAGACCCCTAATGACTTAATTATTGCTTTATTAAATATCATTACTACAATGAATACCTAACATCATCTTTAGGAATTATTACTGGCGAAACATTAAGTTAATGTTGACTTAATTTTCATTATTAGATTTCTAGTATATCTAGAAAGGACTCGCCCAGTGAACTTATGTTAAAAAGGTCAGAATAATAAAGTCATATGATTATTTTAAAAATGTTTTCCTTGATGCTAATGAAGTTAGTGTGAGAGCAGAGCTGCCATATTGTGCCACACTCTTCTCCAGCTTCAGAAACACTTTAGAGGGAGGGTGGTGGAAGGTACATTTCAAATTTTGTTGTTAACTTTCCCACTTACAATCCTATTTTTACATATGACTTTTTTGGTTTATCAATTCTAGTACTCATTTATATGATTCCACACCCTGAAAGGTCAGAACACGTTCATTCATATCACTCATCAATTGTTCCCTCCTGCCTCTGAATTTTTAACTCTTCTTTTATTGGTAATATCACTGGTTACCTTTGCAATTTAAATCATATTCTGAAATCCCAGATTCTTTATTTTTTTATCACTTTAGACATTAACATAAAATCGCCTTTTCCTTGCCCACCATTTCCTCAATTCTCCACCCAAATTCTATTGGCTATCTTTCCCTCTATACTATTGAAGTTGAATATTTTACATTTTTTTTTCTGTAAGACATATGTTATTCAAGTGAAAGAGGTTCCAGGGTGACCATTTAAAAGCTTATTTCAGTGTCCCCTAGAGGACACTGTGCAGTCGTGTCTGATTGGCACTTGATGAACCTAGAATGATGGATTTGTGGCAGGCAGGCTTCTCTGTGGGGCCGCGAACAGCAGTTTAATCACTTAAGCTGTGCTGGGCAAGGACAGGCTTTAACTGTGACTGAAACTCTCTTAAAGATATTTACAGTACTACACTGAACTGGAAATTTTAATAACTGAACTGAGAATATTCTGTGCATAGCTGTGAGTGTGTATGTGTATACCCAGATGACTTGTACTATTTGAAAATGACTAAAAGCCATAGATACTAACCCAAACTCACACATAGTTAGAAAAGAACAGCCGCTCTGTGTGAGTTTAGAAGGAAAGAATGGGAAGTAAATACACCCATCTTGTCTCATTTATTCTACCTTTTAGTTACAATAATGACATATGTGTTAAGGAGTTATTATCTAATACAGAAGTGCTGAAGTATAATTCTTACATATCAATAAATATTAACTGGAGAAAGTAAATTAGAATTTCCAGGAAGAGTGTTTTTAAAAATACAAATGATGCTTAGATTTACCCCAAACCTACCAAATTAGTTTCAAACAGTGAAATCTGAGCTTCTTAGTCTTTCAGCAGCTACCCTTGGTTTTGATGTATTATTCTAATTAATTATAATAGTTACAGAAAAATGTTAGAATCATTTTAATTATTATGCCTGTTCTCTTGCTCACCACCAAAAGGGAAGTTTTATTGAGCACACATTAACATTATAAAATATATATCCAATAAACTTACATATAACCCTATATTATATACAGGTATGCATATATAACATATGTACACACATATAACACTAGCTATTGATATATGATGACATTAACAAGAAACCTCTAGAAAATATGACAAAGATATGTGGGTTGTTGCATGGCTGTCGTTAGGGTTTCATCTATACAAAATAATTTGTAAAAGACTTGATCTCTTCTCTGGAACAGGCTTATAAATTAGGTATATATATTAAAATTCCACAATACTCACTTAACAGAAGGTATCACAGAGATTAAAATAAATAAAAAGTGATTTAAACTCAGGAACTTTTGCCTCCAAAATTTATGAACTTAACCACCCAGTTCTACTAGTTCATTGTTGTGCTTCATTTGAGATTAAGTGCTTAATATGAGTATTTGAGAAAGGTCAAATTGTTCTGGGTGATTGCATATCCATCCCTGTTTGTTGTACATTACTTAAATATAAATGATATACTATTAGTGACCAAAATTATCCTAATAAGTAGCAAATCCCCTCACTTCACTTCAATAAGGAAAAGGTATGGCAGTGATTCACAAATGGCTGTAAGGACAAAAGCTGTAAAATGGTAGACTGCTCTTAGATTTTAACTTACATGATTGACATTTCCTTCAAATGCTCTACAACTCATGCACACAGAAACAGATAAGCCATCTGTTTTCAAATTTCTCATCTCTTTATAGCTCAGACATATTTGTGATAGCCAAACATAAAGGGGGAAGATGGCAATCCCCATATGCAGTTTTCCATTTGAAGGTTAAACTTTCTTGTGGAAGAATACACAACTTTCAAGAGAGGGAAAAAATCTTCTATTTATACACCTACTACTCTATGTGTAGACTTAGATTCATGCAGAAATATTTTTGGATAACAGTGTTAGGAAATTCCATTATTCCAGCTTCCAGAACTATAGAC
>VMDR010034883.1:0-10929 GCA_007922815.1 Macrotus californicus | reverse complement strand
TCACATTTCTTTGTGTTTGTTGACCAAATTATGAGTGGAAAGATATTCCAGTCAGTGTTCATTATATGAAGAGTTTTTAATATATTCCTATACCTCCAAAATCAGACAATCCCCAACATCCAATTACCATAAAATCTATAAAAATAAGGTATGGTTTTCCTATTCCAAAACCCACTTTTCCAATTGCTAAGTTCTGTCTAGAGTATTATGGCTTGCATCAAGTCCTAGTGACAGAAGGAATAAATCTGTTCATTTGTTTATGCCCACAGTTGAAAACAAAGTGAGTATCAGCCAACATAATTCAGTTGACATTATTCTAAAATATCCTCTTCCCACATGCAACAGAATTTTTTATTCCCAGGAAACATGTAGCCCAAGCTACAAACAATATAATATTGACTCTTTGTTTCAGACTACTAAATCATCATATTTAGATAGATTGTAAATGCCAAATCAGGTATCTATAAACACATTGAAAAAATGAGGAATGTGGTGGAAAATATTATGTATTCTTAAAAGGGCTGCATTTGATTTATTTGGTTTGTGATGGATAGAAGCATAGGCCATGCTTACTAGCTTTTGACCAAGCAGATGGCCATTTGCTTTAGCCCACTGGTTAACTTGGATTGTTCAATGTGCATCCATGGCAGTGTGATCTGGCCAAATTTGTCAAAAGAAGCTGAGGGAAGGGGGCACTCAGTTATCTAGTCTTCACATTTACCTAAGTGCCAAGTGAAAAATACAATGTCATTTTATTGTCTGATCTGACTGTGTCTGAGCTCTACAGTGATATTTAGTGTCAAATGATGATTTTCTCTTTACTCTCATTAAAACATTATTTTAATTAAAAGTAAGCCCTTTCCCTTTTAGTTGCTAATGTATCTCATGTATAAAAGATATGATATATTTAAGCAACAAAGCCCAGTAAGACAGACTTTATTTATTGTATTTTTTTTGTGAAGGGTAAAGTTTTTATTGACTCCTTTTTTTTCTTTTATAAGCAATTATTACTGATACATACCATGTCTCCATCACTGAACTTGGCAATAGGAATGCAAATGCAAACATATTTCCTCTGCTTTCAAGAGTGTTATAATGTCGTGGAGAAAAAGTGTGAAATAAGTTACAGTAGGATATAGTTAGTACTTTAGCAGTCATAGGAATAATGCCATGGAAAACAACAATTTTTAAAAAATCTTATAAATTCTTGGATTTAGCCTATATCCTTAGAGAGAAGAAACCTTTGCCTTAATTAGTAAATGGAAGTTCATCTGAAAAGGGGACTTGCCTTGTACACAAGTGCAAAAACATCAAGGGTCAAAATGGTCTGATCTCTCTTTCAACTCATGCTGCTGCAGTGGATGGTGACCATAGTACTGGGGATAGATGAAGAATGAAGGGAGATTTCCAAAGGTTCAAAGGACATCGGGGTAAATGACCTTGAGCTTTCATCTCAGAAGTTATTTTTATTTCATTTTAATTTGAGGAGGTCAATAAATCTTTACCTATCACATCACAGACTGGAAGTTTGAATACATTTGCCAACATTTTAAGACACTGAAAGCATTTTGTACCTTTTAATACTTACAAATATTGCTTCGATTTAGGCAATAGCAATCAGGAATCAGAAGACATCAAATGATCTAAGGGAAGAATTGTAATCAATAGAGGCACGCTGAATTTCACATCACAACACAGCCAGTCTTTCATAGACAACAAAAGCAGCCAAAGCCACAGAATTATAATGATGAAGGATGATCTGAATGAAGACCCCAATCAGAACCCCTTTTCTATTGCTTTTAGATAAGGTTATAAATTTCTTGGAGAGGAGAAATCCCATTTAATAAGTTCCAATTATACCTGCACATTACTTACTTTCCACTTTGTGTATGGGCACAGTGCTTATTGGTGTAATATTTTCTTGCACATTTCTTGGCATGTAGCATCTCTCTATAAATATAGATGGAATGAATAAATACATTGTAAATTCCACAAAGTAGTTTTCCTTCCCCCATATTAATTCTTTATTATAAAGTCCACCTTAAAGGAATCCCTCCGCCCTTCTTGAGTAAAGGTCTCAGGAGTGAGGGGACCTACCAAACATGGTAGGCAGCTACTGTTGACGTATTCGGGTAGACAGGCCGTGGAGAGTGGTGCAGAAACAGGGGTTCTGCAGTTTGAGAGACCCTCCCTGTAGGCTAGCTTCCTGTTTAACCTGCACTTCTTGCCTTTCTATAAACATAGTTTCAATTGACCAAATGTATATCAATCTGGGTTTGGTAGATTCTCATAGTGGATGTGAGACTGATAACTCTTTTGGTGAGAGATGAGTTTACGTGGGAACCAAAAAGCAATCATGAGTGATATGTGTTTAATGGTTTTTGTGGAAAAAGTTGCCTAGTGTGCTCTATCTTTATTAATCACTGCTATTCCTCAAAGCCCGAGCCATGTTAAAGAACAAAGAAAGGCATTCTAAGCCATTTTCAAAGAAAAAGGTAAATTTAAAAGCTTTCAGTTGCTTTTTTAAAAGAATTAAAAGATAACAAATTTTACAGGACCCATCAAAGAATCCAAATCGCCAAAATCTAAAATAATCCAAATGTGATTGTTGTTATTTACCATTATTTATACTATTTATTGATTTAGAACAAGAAATAGCATCGTACTTTATTCTAAATCACAGAATAAAAATTAAATGTAGAACAATTATATTGGTACATATATTTAATAATGTTCTGTTTGTTTGAATATTGATCAATCATATAAATGTTATTCATTCATTCATTCATTCATTCAGAAAAGCATTTCTTGCCTTGGTTTGTGTGGCTCAGTGGACTGAGTGCCAGCCTGAGAACCAAAGGGTCAACAGTTCAATTCCCAGTCAGGGCACATGCCTGGGTTGCAGGCCAGGTCCCCAGTAGGGGGCGTGTGAGAGGCAACCACACATTGATGTTTCTCTCCCTTTCTTTCTCCCTCCCTTCCATTCTCTCTAAAAATAAATAAATAAAATCCTTAAATAAAGAATAATGTTAAAAACAATATTTTTTAATAGAAGCATTTATTTTCTATAATTTGATAGATACTAGGAATACAAATAAATTGACAGGTCCCTACCCTCAAGAAGCTTAAAACCTAGTGTATTAAAAATGAAACTTTTTGTTTTGTACATCACCCTGGCCCATTGATTGTCACATTTAGCTAAGATAACAGATTCACAACCATTGTACAAAAAGAAGTGGAAAAAAGAATACCAGGAAGCATAAAAGGATAACAGAAGGTCTTATATCACTTATATTGATAGTTGCACATTATTATTACTTTTTTTTTTACCAGAAAGGGTCATTTTTTCCCCCATGAAATTAAAAACCTGCTATTAGGATACTTCAGGACAAAACTCATTCAAGAAATAACCACAGCCACATGGTAGTAAAGAAAATTCAAGATTCAAGGCAACTTAAATCATAAATAGCTCAGTGCTCAAACTAATTGTTCTTTATCTGCTCGATACCGCCTGTTAACATTTTGCAATTGGAATGTTTTCCATCTGTGCCTTTACATGAATTGTGTGATTATAGCTGATGAAAACTATTATCACTCTGTCTTTTTGTCTTTGCTCTGCTTTGTGTTGACACACTCACAACCATAAAAATGTTAGCTTGGTCATACACTTGATGTTATATATGCTTTATGTCCCCTGTTCAAAGTTCCCCATCTGTACCTCAAACTACTTTACTCAATTTAATTGCAACAGAAAATATGTACATACACACATGCTGAGATAGTATCCATAGGATGGAAAAATGTGAAAGTTGTATTGGATTTGTTTAAATACTCATGGTAATATTAAATATAAAATGGTATAAAAAAATGAAAACCAGAGAATATATTAATTTAGCAAATGTAGGTTCATGATATGCTTTCAATAAAGTGTTTTATTCCATCTTCTCTCCCATATGTTTTTGCATGTTCATCTCATAAGGCTACAATATTGACCGAGTACTGCTCAATAGGGCACCTTTGCATCATCAATACATCAGGACAATGTGCCCCAGATTACAATGCATAACCTGCTGGGTTTAGGCAGTGGCCCTGGAGTAAGGACTTCATGACTATCTTTTCCCTCTCAGACCACAGTGGGGCCAAGTTAGATCAAACTCAGGTTAGAAAAATGGAATATTATTGACCTTCGCAATGCTTATGGTTTTGTACATGTGGAAATTGAAAAATTGTGAGGCAAGAGAAGTGAATCATTGGAGTAAATGGGAAAATCACACTTAAGGAGCGAGTGACCAAGAGGTGATCTTAGAGTCAAAGAGGGGAAATGGGTATGCTGCAGGGTGTTTACTTTGTGTTTGAAATAAGAAAATAACGTCAATCATTCACTTTTTTTTGTATGATGACTACATCTACCTTCATAGATAACACGATTAGAAGAAAGTTGGACTAGAAAGTAAGTCAACAAATGTATTTTATATTTCTCTGTCAAATAATATATGTACATAATTTAGAAAAAGGTAGTTTCTCTAGCTTAAATGATGCTCATACAGCAGCCTGTGAAAGATGTTTTTCTGTTTGTTGCAGTTTAAGAGGTAGCATGACTGAAAGGAATGTGACTGTTTCCTCCTCTGTGACAATGAGATAATGTAAATGTCCTTCCCTGGGCCCCTTTGAGGACTAATTAATGCAGTAAAACATGGAAGCAACCCTTCCTCAAAAGCCATAGCCCTTCATTCAGTTTCACATGACAACCTCAGAAGCATAGTAAACAAAGACACTGATGAAAACATGATGTATTTGAAATCCATAGTTTTTTCTTGATTTGAGTAATTATACTAGGGGAATGCTGAATAAATCAGTTCCTAATGGGCATGTGCTTATTATAGACCGAATATATGTATCCACCAAAGTTCATATGTTGAAGCCCTAAGCCTCCATGTGATTGCATTTGAAATAAGAAAGTAATTAAAGTGAAATGAGATTATAACTGTGGGACCTCGATCTGGTAGGATTAGTGTCCTTTTAAGAAGAGACATCAGAGAGCTCTATCTCTTTTTGTGTGTGTGCACTAAGAAAACACCACATGAGGACATATCAGAAGGCAGTCATCTGCAAGCCCGGAAGAGAAGCTTTACCAGAAACCAACCCTGCGGGACTCCTGTCTGGGACTTCTAGTCTCTGAAACTGAGAAAATAAATTTATGTTCATTATTTCTATTGTTTATTTGGATTTTTAACATCCAGTGTATCATAAACTAAGTCCTCACCTATGTCATCAATAGGTTCTGTGACTTCAAGCAAAATGATATATAACAAAATTAATTATGCCACAGGCTAATATAAACAAGAGTTAAGTTCCTATGGCATCTCATCAACATTATACCAAAACAACGTTTAAGAAAAAGTGTTATTCGAAGATCTGCTGTATTTTGTTATGGCAGCCTGAGCTAATACAGTATTTAAAAAAATGTTGTAGCTAAATATATTTATGGATATCATTTGTTAGAACTTCCTTCCTAAAACACTTCATTGGAGAATTCTCATATACATAAGTACCTTTATTATGGGTATTGTTCACATTCCCTCTTCATGTTTCTCGTCCTCAGGTACAAAATAAGCTATGTACCAAATAAGATACCAAAACTTGTAAGCCGACTGACCACTACCCATTTGGTCTTTCCATTGTGTAGCTCATGCTTCTGAGTTTCTCTTTCTAATTATTATTTTTTCTTAAAAAGGATAAAAAATGATCATAGTGGACAGACAGGTGCTTCTAAACCTAAGTGATACAAATATTTTATGTCAATGTCTAGTGGTGTTGGTGGAACATTTATGCAGCTCAGTCAGTGGAATAAAAGCCATTTCTATGCTTGAATAGATTTGTAGCTGATTAAATTTGTAGCACACAACCTCCTCCTAGGAAATATGCTAGCTGTTTTATGATGGCAGTGTGCAAGCACACATGTGTGTGTGTGCGTGTGTGCTTTCAACACGCACTGCCTGTTTCTGTAGGATTATCCAGCAAGGCGTTTTTCCGGAGAGCTTTATTTCTCAGCTTCACATGAACATCTGCAGTTTTCAAGGTGAAAATGATTCCTTGTGGATTGATTCTAACAACAAGCTGGGTAGTGCAAAGTGAGGGGGATGAAGGCGGACAGTGTGGCCACACACCAATTTTCTCCCTTACAAACCTTTTACATCACTTATCAGAATTTTAATTCCATCTGCTAAGTAATGCAGGTCCCCAGAGCAGAGGTTATGCACACAGTCACAGGTCAAAGTCCTCAGCTGCTTTTCCATCACACTGCGATTTCTGTGGGCCTCTTTAGTGATGGAGCAAGGGGTGTTTGAGTTAGATGGGTAATGCTTTTATTTACTTTTTAAGTAGGAAAAGAAATCATGAATTTTAAAAACTATTTGCCAATTCCTGGATATGGACAGGCCTATTATACTTACACCCAAATATTCTCAACCTACCCATTGACATATTTTTGAACAGCCACCGGTCCTTTCTACTGCACTATTTTAACATGATTTAAGTTAGGTATTTAAATATAGTTCTTGGAAGGGAGAAGATATTTCCTTAACAAAGCTGGAGTACTCATTGGCAGGCTGTGTGGATGAGCGGTGTTCATGTCGATTTCCATACTTTTTATAAATGCCACCTGTGTTACCAGCATTGATTTGAAGATGATGTAATTTTCTTGCAAATCCATTAGTTTTACAGGTTTTTGGCAAGCTCCACTACTATGTTGATTAGATATAGTAACTGTGTCTACTTAACCAGCATATTAAATACCTGGTTTGACTCTCTGTATTGGCTGGATAACAAGACATACAGTAGATGCTTTAACTTAAGGTTTGACACATAGCTTAGTGTTTAGCCATTTGTGATAATAAGTGCTTTAATTGTGGAGTTAATTGTAGGTGCCTGCAAGACATGCCTTTAAGTGATCCTGACAAATAAGATTCAGATTTCCCACCCTCTTTAGGTGGCTTTAATTCTACCAGAGTTTCTCCAAGTGCAGTCCTTAGACAAGCAATATCAGTACGATCTAGGAACTTGTTAGAAATGCAAAGTGTTGGCCTCACCCCAGACCCACTGAACCAGGAAGTCTGGGAGTGGGGCCCAGCAATCTGTGCTTTCATAAGCCCTCCTGTTGATGCTTCCCCATACTACTTTGAGGACCACTGGTATAAGAGAATCCCTGACACATGGGTGCTGCTATATTCTTGCACTGAACAATTCAGTGTGAATCACATTTGTAATTACTCTTAATAAAATAACCTTCTTTATCCAAATTAGCTAATGCTGGAAAATAATTTAATAATAATAAAGGGCTATCAGTCATCTTTTAATTTCTGAATATTTATCTTTTCCCTGATAGGTGGTGGCTTATTATAAATGTACTAGGTTGAGGTTTGGGGTGAGAGAAAGCAACTAATCTTTATTTTCCTTATCTCCCCTCGCCTCCTGTTTTTCATTATCTAAAGAAGTTAACATCACATGCTCCATTAAACAAGATGCAGCTTTTATTATCTTTTATCTCTCCTGAACCCTTTCTATAAATGCTATTTGATTACTCTTGCATGTTGAGATAGACATTTAGAATAATCAAAACATCAGGAATGTGACGCTTGGTTAATCTAGGGCAATGCTGCTTCCTTGACATAGATAAATGAGTTGAGACTGATGCAAATACAGGATGAGTTGAGGTGATGTTGTACAGAAAGTATAAGGTGAGAGGCTTGATGCAAGAAAACCAACAGAACGGTAATAAATACTCTTTTCTAGCAAAAGAAGTGTTAATTTCCCGAAGGAACATAAAGAGCCCTAATAACTTAGAGATCCGAAATTCAGTGCATTTAAATACTACACATAGTTAATTTAGTTGTTCATTTGTGCAAGCATTCATTCATTTACCTAGTATCAACTGAGTACTTTTCACATGTCCTATTTTCTGCTTTCCGCTGGGCTGAAACTGCATTTCTAGAATTCTCTTCCCTGCGTACACCCAGATTAGTGTGGACCACAGACAAGGGACATTTTGTGTGAGGTTTAGGAGACAGAAGTGAAAAACAGCCATGTTCTCTCCAGGGCACAATGTCACTTATCCCTTGACTTTCTGCGTTGAAACATTTCAACAGCCAAGGCTACAGCACTCCCAGATCCTGCTGGACTCCTCCCCCCAGCCTTTCAGGCTCCTGCACCACCTGCAGGTTGACTCATTATGAAAGATACTCTCTTCTCCCACCTTCCAAACGGTCATCAAAGGTAGCTTCTTAGAAGCTGTTAAAGACCAATATGTGTTCCAGTCCATCCTTGCACATTCCAGCCAATCCTCAAGGTTCTCAACCTACCCCTGTTCAATCCCCACCTTCCTTCCACTTCTCATCCACCTTTCCTTCAGGATTGCCTGCCCTGCTGATGGTGGGCCACGGGTCCAGACACAGGAGCAACAGCTTTAGACAGACAGACTCTTCAGCCAACTCTCACAATTTCATAAAGTCAAATCACCGTAACACATTTTTGTTAGTTATCACTTTAATGTTTCTACTTTTCTGAATAAAACTTAATACCAAATTTTGTACTAAAAATAGTTCCAGAGGAACTAACTCTAAAACTGAGTTTCGCCAAATTATTTCTGAATTTCCATTGAGTTGATTCTCTGCTTTCTTTAGATTTAAAGATATTACTGGTTCTATTTCCAGAGGTAAAGGGGCCAAGGCATGCAGTGGCAAAGCACTTACTTGTCACCTGCAACCACATACATTGAGAAGACAAAAATTTAGTGATCAAGCATATGGTTACAAAACTCAGGAATCTCTTTGACTTATGAGTCATGAAAATTTATTTCTGGTTCATACTGCAGGAAGACCTCTGCAGGGTTGCTGCAGCTGCACTCCACCTGTCTCTTCATCTTGTACCTCAAGCAGAAGGACAAGTGCTGATCTGGAGAAAGCACTTCTCATAGCAGCAGGGACAGCAAGAGTGCTGGTAAAGGGAGCCCACTCCTTTTAAAGTCTAGGCTCTAACACTGCATTGGTTACATGAATTCATATTGATCAGGCAAACATGTCACATCGTCAAAACTGAGTTCTGTGGGACAGAAATGTATCATCCTCTTCCGAAGAATGAAGAATAACTAGTGGCCAACAACAGTGCCACCCAGCAGAGTAATTTATTAGAAGGCTTGAAATAAGGTTGGCTAGTATTTATTAGAGGCCTGGAAGATCAAGTGTGAAACTATCTCAAAGCACAGAGCAAAGAATGAAAAAATGAGATGAAAATTACAGTCAGAATAGAGAATAGATGAGAATATTAGTTCCAGGGTGGGGGTAACAATTACAGAAGGGCAGCATTACTGAAACAAATAAGGAGGTAAAATTACCTTGAAATAGACAGCTGTGATTTTGCACCAGGCTATATTGATTTAAAAAAAAAAAAAAACCCTATGTAAATCCTGGTAAATTTTCTGACACTGAGAATGAATTAAAAAAAAAACTAAAAAATTTTCCAGCAGAATTAATAAAATATCCTCAAAGGAAAAAAAATTAAAACAGGCCATCACCAGGGTTTTCATCTCTAAAACTAGAAGACTAGAAGCAAGAAAAAAATGAAATAACAATATATAAAATGATAAAAGAGAAAAGGGCTGTTGTCTACTGAATCCTACGCTAGCCAAGATCTCAGTCCCTGGTGAAAATGAAAGATGGATATTGGGGTTATGCAATAATTCTGAGAGTCTTGTTTCTCATTTACAACTACAACAACAGCAATGTAAATACCATAAAAGAAAACTTAAAAAGGTAAAGAAGAGAAAATTATAACAAAAAATGATATGTGGGTCTCTAAGGAGATATCTAGCTAACTAGCTAGATATAGGTGGGTGTAGAAATATATGTATAAATAACAATATGCAGGGCTTCATGTAGCCAGTAACTGTCTCTACAAACAAACTTGCAGTATATGGGTGGCATCTGTTTCCGAGTTTGGTGTCTCAACTGATTGGGCTGGCTTCTATGTCATTGTTGTGTTTTGAATACAGGTGATGGCATGTAAGTGTCTAAGTATTTAGGGTGCCTAAGGTGGTGCTGCTTTTAGGGGCAGAAACTAGAAACCTGTAAATGCCCATCAATAGAAAAACAACACTGTTGACATTTGTTTTTTGTTACAACTTTGAAATATTTTTGTTTGATGTTCACAAATGCTGAGATAGTTTTAATCTAACAATAGAAACATACTATTTTATGCAAACATGAAACATTTATAAAAGTGACTGCTCTTTAGGCTCCATAGTAAATGTTTAGTTGGGACCTGCATGGCAGGCAACTGATTGATATTTACCTTTCACATTGATGTTTCTCTATCTCTCTCTCTCAAATCAATAAGCATGTCCTTGGGTGAGAATTAAAAATAAATAAATGAATAAATAAATAAAATACAGTAAAATTAAATTAAAAAATGAAACGATTCCCCAAATAATACTGAGGATATCAACAATGGCAACATTAAAAAACCATAAGTAATTCTTGGATTTAATATAGAATAATAATTAATTTTTAAGTGTCTAGAAGGAGTCTACCAAGATGACAATACAAGAAGGTCCTAAGCTTGCCTACTTCCACAGATACACCAAATCTGTAGCTACACATGGAGCAACTTCTTCTGAAAGAGATCCAGAAACTAGCTGAGTGACGTGAATATCCACATAATTACCACCTCAAAATGAGTAGGAAATGCTGAGACACACTCGTATCACAAACTAAAAGCATGGGTAGTATACCTAAGTAGACAACATAGACTTTAAGCTGAATAGTGTATCAAAAGGCAAAGAGGTCATTTTATAATGATAAAGGGCTCAATTCATCAACAGGACATAGACTTTGAAAATATTTATGTACCCAACACACACACACACACACACACACA
>VMDR010034882.1:0-10939 GCA_007922815.1 Macrotus californicus | reverse complement strand
GTTACTATCTCTACCTCCAACCACACTACCTTTGGGATTACTCATAATGATACTTCATAGTAAAACGTACAGCAGTAGGATGAATTACTTACTACATCAGTCAAGAGCATGGATCTAAACTTGTTTATAAATCTTTTGTGGTATGACTTTTATTAAATAAGAAAACTATTGTATTGTCGGGGAACTTTGCCCACAGAGCCCATTGTCTGCTACAGATGAGAATATCTACCAAGACGTGATCTGCTTGGGAAGAAAAGGTGGCTGATCTCTCAGGATCTTGATCTTGATCTTGATCTCAATGGGCTTTTATGGGCTTTAATTTGCATAGGAATACAGGGAGTATATGTAAAGCTCATCAATCACTGTCAGGCAGTAAGGATCAAACAATAGATAACATACAAAGAACAAGGAGGACTTATTCTGAGTTAGGGTCAGATAGCTGAAGGGCCATAAAACTTTGGGAAAACAAACTCACTCTATGCTTGGACCCTTGTCATTTAAATTGAGGGTATAAACAAAGCAGGTTTCACAGGATTTTAGGCATTCTTTCTAAGGCCTGATCTCCCAGGGAGACTGCCCTTTCCAGCACAGGGCCACACCTACCTCCAGCACTGTTTCAGGCTTAAGTCAGGCAGGGGAAGTAAGGCAGCCAAGAGATTAGACTTCTTGCAGACAGAATGAGAACTCCAGGCTATGTCAAAGCCAAGGGGGAAAGGTCCATTGCCCCTTTTTCTATAGCCTGCCTAGTCCTTCCCTGAGGGCCTCTTCATGACCATGCCTGTCTTAGGTCTTCCCTCCCTTGAATCTTATCCATTATTGCCTAACCAGTCATCCACCTGGGCCAAGCAAGGTGAAGTAAAGAGGGCAGACTCAGTGCCCCTGCCAGGAAAATAAGCTTTGTCTTCTTAGTGGTTTATGGTCCTAAGGTCTCTTTACTCAGCCTTAGCCAGGGGGTTACATCTGAAACCAGGCAGGGCGGTTCCCAACATTGTATGGAAAGAGGTAAAGTTGACATTCAAATAAGATTTTTTTTAGCTTTTGATAGTAGAAATGAAGAGAGACTAGGATAAATAAGTAACCACAAAATATGCTAATTAACAGAATGTTTACAGTTAATTTAGTTATTCAACAATGTTTGTTGTGCACTTATTTTTAAAAGTCTTTGGCTAACTCCTGTTTAGAGTATGTTGTTTTTGAGACTGAGAAGCTGCTCTGAAAGAAATGATGGTCTTCAAGTTGAAGTATGACATGTGTTCACATATCATCAGAACACAATAGTAAAGTATTCCTGATTAAAGGGAGATACCAATAAGAGCTGAGAGAGGGCCAAGAAGGAGAAGATCACTTTTGACAGGGGGATCTAGATAGACCTCATGGCAGAGGAAGCCTGTAAGATGGTGTTCACAGAATGACAGGAATCCAGTAGATGCAGTGATAGTGGCTTAGGAAGACGAAATAGCATGAGCAGAGGTGTGAAGGTGAGAAAGATAAAACATGCTTGGTTACTATATTGTGGTCCATTTTGGTCTCTAGCAGAGAGTTCATAATGGCAAGTAGTGGAAAAGGAAACTGGAAATGGGAAACTAGGTCTCATGGAGCATCTCCCATTCTTTTATGAGGTAGTTTGTTAATCAATTTTATTCAATAAACACTTTATAAAATTTATAGTCTGGCTTTACACTATGCCAGGCATTGAGATTCATAATAAAGAGAACAGATGGGGTAGCTGCACTCAGTGCATTTAAAGCAGAGTAAGGGAGTCAGCTAATTAAATGAGTAATTGCAGTAGAATAGGGTAGCTGATGTGCTGGACAGCACCAATTTTCCCTACCAACCCACTTTTCACCACCTCCTTCCATTGTACTCTGTGCTCTGAGTTTTGTGGAACCCATGAAGAGTCTCTTGCCCTGGCTTCTGGGTCAAACAAAAGGAGGCAGAGGAGAGGGTGAAGAGAGGGCAAGGTTGAGGTATTTATTCCTGTGGTTTTCTCCTTGCTGTGTCACTTTGAGTTGGCTGTGTCACTTTACTGAAGGCCATGGCTGCTATTGAGGAGCCTTCTCAATGCAGGTGTTCATTGATTTCTGGTAACTGCTCCCTCCTTGTCCTTTCAGAGTGGTGAGGGCAACTTATTACCATCAGCCCTGGGCTTCCACATTCTCCCTTTATTGAACTCTTTTCATTAGCCGTCGTCACTGTGCCATCTGTTGTCTGATGCGCCTCTGCTGATGGAGCTTTGATAGTGTACTAGTTTCCTGAGGCTGCTTTAACAAATCACTACCAGTTTGGTGCCTTAAAACAACAGCATTTGTTCTCTTACAGTTCTGGAGGCCAGAAGTTCAAACATAGTATCACTGGGCTGAAATCAAGGTGTTGCAGGACTGTATTTCTTCCGGAAGCTCCAGGGGAGAAGGAATAGTCCTCCCCTCTTCCAGTTTTCATTTTCATACCACTTTTTCTTCTGTGTGTCTTTTCTTCTGCCTCCATGAAATTTCCTTCTGTCTTTTTCTTATATGGATAGTTGTGATTGCATTTAGGGTCCACCTAGATAATCCAGGACAATCTTCTCATGTCAAGATCCTTAATTTAGTCCCACCATTTTTGCTTGTAAGGTAATGTATACAGGTTATAAAGATTAAGAACTGATATATTTGAGGGATTGGAGCCTGCTTCAGGTAGGGAAGTACCAGGTGCCATGGAAGTGCAAAACAGAAACCCCAAGCAGGCTAATAAGGTCTAGGAATGCCTTTCCAAGGAGTAAGAAGTACTAAAGCTGAGCATCTTTTCATATGTCTCTGTGCCCTCTGTATATCCTCCTTGGAGAAGTGTCTGTTCAGGTCTTTTGCCCATTTTTAATTGGATTTTTTGTCTTCCTGGAGTGGAGTCGTATGAGTTCTTTATATATTTTGGAGATCAAACCCTTGTCTGAGTCATCATTGGCAAATATGTTTCAAATGATGACTCGGACAAGGGTTTGATCTCCAAAATATGTAAAGAACTCATATGGCCAGAGAGGAAGGGGGAGGGAACAGTCGGGGGAAGGTTTTCCAAGAAACACTATAAAGGACACAAGGACATAACAAAGGGGGAGGGTGGGAGCAAGGGAGGGAGGGAGGATTGGCTGGGGTGGGGGTGGGGGGAAATGCAGACAACTGTAAATGAACAAAAATAAAGTAATAAAAAAAAAGAAATACTAAGGCTAAACTTTTCAGGATTAACAGAATTTATCTAGGCAAAGGGGATCATGAGATAAAGGTAGGTTGGGAACTAAGTGATGAATAGCTGGAGCAAAGGCCTGGAAAAAGAATAGAGAATTGGCATATTTGACACATTTGAAGACTTGGCTTTGAGAATAGCTAGTGCATAGGGTTGAGAGGGCAGGGGAGGTTGTGGGGAAGTGGCTGGTAGGAGATGAAGCCAGAAAATGAAAGACTTTGTCAATTATGTTAAGAGGTTTGGATATAGTCCAGCTGGCAAAGAGCCTACATTACATATTTTTCAAACATGGAGTGAAATGATAAAAATAATGCTTCAGGAAGATTAATTTAGTGTTAGAACCCAAGTCAGATTGCAGCAGGGAGAGCCCAGAGGCAAGGAACCCAGTTGAGCAGTGAGATGAAAGTTTTACTGACCTGGGCTGCTTGGTAAATATCTGACAGCATTAGACTCAGTGTCATCAATCTTCAATGAGTACTTATTAACTTTCAACAGCATATGAGATTGTGAATAGTTGAGTAAGATGGAAAACAGGCCTAGTACGTGATCTAGCAACATATACAAGGTGCCATTTAATTGCACTGAGCTCTCTTTTCCTCAAAATATTACTTCCTATTTACTATTTAGGAAATATTTGATCTACTTGTTATCACGAGTGTTTTGCCAGATACCACATTACTGATTGTACGAAGAAAGGTTAGTATCTGAAATTTAATCCTGGTGGTCAAAGGCCAGGAATAAAACATGTGGGCTTTAGGAAATGATTTCCAATGAAATTTTTGATGACATTACCTAGAAAAATGTTAAAGAGGCATGTGATTTTGAGTCATGTCGAAAAACACTGGAAAAAAAAACAAATGCTGTACAAGTGCTCTGTGTAATTTTAGAAATGTAATTTGGAATATCTGACATTTTTTATGTACCATAATAATGGATAAACACAAAAGAATGTTTATTAATTAGACAAATGGGTATCTACCAGAATGTAGTTAACATGCATCTTCAGCTCTGCCAAAGGGAGAGTCGAAGAGTTTGCTATTGTTGGGGATGGGGAGAACTACCTCCTTCTACTCTTCTTTAATTCTTATGGTTAGACTAGTAATAAAACGATAAAATTGACATAAAACCAGATTAACAGAAGAAAAACTAATTTAATACATGCATATAGGTGAATCACAATATGATGCTCAAATCATAAAATGAGGCTCAAAGATACAATCAAACCAGGCGCATTTTTATACTATTTTAGACAAAAAAAAATACATTTGTGAGAAATTGATAGGACAAAGAAAGTTAGTGCTCGTTAGAAATGAATCTAAGCAAGGCTTGGATATTCATTAGTGAAGAATTGAAACAAAATAAATTAGAAAAGAGACAACAAGATTTGTTTATACAGATCTTTTGGCTGTGAGTTGTTTAACTCTAAGAGTGTCTTCCAGGTGTGGGGAGGACAACTTTCACAGGGGAGATTTATTTCTTGCATTCAAGGAGAGAAGGGTGAGTTAAAAGTACCCTCTGGCACTGGCTGCTTGTCAAGTAACTTTAATTCAGAGTAACAAATATGCTCTTGTGGGATATTTTGAGACAGTCTGTCTTGGGCCCTGACATTATACATGGATGATATGAAACTATATTCAATTTTTGAAAATTAGAAAATTATAAAGTGATAAAGGAAAGGTAGTAATAAAGATGCCCCAAAATGTGCCCATAGCTGCAGTTGACAAGCAGAGTTGAACTGATATGAATGGGCTGAGTCAAGACCCCAGGAAAGAGAAATGTGCATTACAGACGGTCTGCACTTGACGGGAGAAGCCAAGGAGTGTGGACCACTCCATAACCTGATTCTAAAACAAGACTGCAAAGTCAGGCATACTGATGGAACATACCTCACTAAATTAATTTTAAAGAGAATTGGAATGATTCAGTACTGAGAGAGAACAAGCTAATAAATTAAATTTATATTTTGGACAAAAGTATATGTGAGATGAAGATTAGGAATGGGAGATTTAATTCTTAAGCATTACTGGGAGATCCTGGAGGTTTTGAGCTATATCAATTTAGCTAAGGTGGAACTAATTTCCCAGAATTATTCCTTCCCTCTATGGTTCCAGGTTCGGGTAGGCCACGAGAGTAATTTGTGTGAGATTTTAAATGGGAAGCAAAGTAGCCCTTATGCTCTGTAGGTAGGGCACCTGGTACCACTGCAGCTTATGCAACTCATTTACTGGCTGGCTCATAATGTTAGCCTGGGGCAATGTCCTGGCTTGAAGCTCCTCCAGTTCCAACTGATTTTCTCTTTTTAGTTTCTCTGAGTTCTGAGCAAGACTCCTGTACAGCTGTGTGGCCTAAAGAGTCCCCTTCTCCTTCAAGTTCCTCATGCCATTGAGGTTAGAGGCAGAAAAAGACAAATGCAAGTTTCAGTCTGTCCTTACCGACTGTCCTTCGGAACTTCATTTTTTTTGTAGTATTTTCTATTTGCTGTTTCTCTTTCAGTTTTTATTCCTAACTGCTTGCCCTATTGATTAATAGAGACTTTGGGCCCACCGCCACATCCAAAGGCAATGGCCTTCCATAAACTTCTCCCCAAGCTTTTCTTTGTGGTACTTGGTTATTGACTTCCCTCTGATCTACAGCCAACCCCTCCTGGACCTCTACACTCTTAGCTTTACCCATATTTGTGTAAAATCTAATCCTTAAATTAAATTCCTTATCTGCCATTACTCATAGTGGTTCTGCTTCCCCAATCAAAACTTAGTGGATATAGAAATTTTAATCCCTCTCTTTTACAATATTGATCTTCCGTTGGGAGAAAATACACTGCTTAAATAAAAAAAGCATTATATCACATGATAGGATTGCAAAAGAGAACACACACACACACATTTACATGATAATGCTCTTCATTAAAAGGTGAGGTCTCTTATTCCTAGTAGCTTCCTACCCTGACTAACTTGGTTTGACCCCTTTGCCTCTCCCTCCCTCCTTCCATGGTCTATTTTGACAAGGTTCCTCTTTTCTAATGAAGTGAGACCCAAAACCCTGCATGAAATTTCAAAAGCAGAAGTAAAAGGAATGCCTTTTCCTTGGCCCACCACGGCAGGGCAGAGGGAGGAAAGGGCCTGAATTCTTGGTGGATGATAGATGGTGAAGCTAGATTCTTGTTAACTGAATAGACTCAACAGTGAGAGCTGATGTAAAACAGTGATGATGTAATTCCTTACAAGGAAAAGGACTGGAGGAGTGTGGGAAATTTTCAGCGTGAGCTTTCAGTACAATACTTTCTGAACCGCGCTCCTTTTTCAATATCCATCTGAAACCAATACTGAGGGGATGTAGGCTTTCCCGGGCTTTTCCAATGAACAGCTCTAAACCTCCTTTGGCTCCACCCAGTCTATGTGTATGCATATCACATGTATATGTATGAATATGTGTATGTCATATTCATCAGGAACAGGGTGAAATTTGCATCACAGATGATTCACAATTACCTTTCCATAATCGTCAAATATTAAGCATTAATTGGAAATAACAAACAATATATGGAGAAAAAAATGACAAATATATTGATTTGTAGCTATCAATTAGACATGTGTACACACAAAAATAGATAGAATTTGATTTGAATAAGATAATACTCTGTATAGTTTTATTTTTTATTAGTGATGCATTATAATATTTCACATCATTCCATGTTCATTTCTGATGACTGCTAGGTATCATTCCATGGCTTATATTGTTAAATCAGTATTTCTTATACATATTGATCTGAGCTCATGAAAGTTTATTACTTACTAATGAGAAAACTAGCAAGCACCCATGGTCCTCAATGGTGGCAGGATATTTGAGTCACCTGGGAAATTGTCAAAAATATGGAAGCTTGAAGCTCACTTCTAGTGATTTGGTTCTAGTTGGTCTGGGATGGGGTTGAGAAATAAGTATTTTTCAAAAGCACCCAAGTGTTTCTAGTGTGCAGTCAGAATTATGAACCACTGAGGAAGATAATATGCCAGTTTGTTATAACATGGGAGAAAAGGTGCTTATGAACCTAAGACTTCTAAGTTAGCACAGACTACTGATCTGCTGTTTTGTTTCCAGTGGCCCTAATGTAATAGTCACCTGTGACAGAGATAAATTTGCAGCATGGACAACTCTGAGCCACTTTCCCAGGATGATCAGACATGAACCGTTAACTAGAAATAAGAAGTAGTATATGGAGGTGTAAATTATGAGTGAATTGATTTATGGCTACTAATTAGACATATCAAGCAACATGGAGTTATTCTTTAACAGGAGCCAATTAGTAAATTGGTGGCAAAATGTGTCAAGTGCAGGTCAGCTAACAAGGGCTTTTCCTCCAGCAGCCGGTGGGGAGTTTCTCTAGCAAGCCCTCTAAGATGCTGAACAGTTTGCTTAATTCTCATTTTCTTTTGAGAAAAGAATTTCTTCCTCAGTACAGTAGTATAGTCAACCAACATACCATATTTCATCAGTTCTGAGATGCATATTTTAATCTTTTAACATCTCTAAAATTTAGCTGCCTCTTAAATTGAAATAATAAAAATTATATTACTATTTAATTGGCAGAATTGTTTGCTTTCTTAGTGGCATATAAAATAGTGAGGTATCTTAAAATCAATGGTGTAATCAAATATGATATACATAAAAGTGGTCAGAATCTGACCATTTCTTAACTCCTTTATTGCTGTCTTCCTGGGATAAAACTCCTTCATCTGTTGTCTCCATTTTTGCAATAGTCTCTTAACTTGTCATTCTACTTCCATCTACCCTTTGCTCCCTTTCATTACATTTTCAAAATAATGATGAAAGTATTCCTGCTAAAACTGAAACCTAGCCGTTGCCTCAGGCTCAGGCTACCCCTGCAGCTCTCTAACATTCTTCACGCCCCTGGGCCTTAGAGTGGGCAAGTGTACTCCTGCTTCTCTTGGCCCTTTCTAAAATTCTCCCTGCTTTCTCCAGAAAAGGCATGAGTTTTGCATCTCATGTCATCAGACAATGAAATTAGCCAATCAGTACTCATCCTCAGCGAAGGTGTTGGTTTCTGGTTCATTGTCATCCTCACTAACATTCTGCTATCATAAGTTTTAGTGGTTTAAGTATTCACTTGATGATCTTTCCAATTCTCTGACCATGCGCTTCCTCATCCTCTCGAGTGGTTTTGTCCTTTCCCTACCTCAGCACTCACTTTCATGCTAAGCCTTGCTCTTGTCTCCAAACTGTATCTCCTCCAAAATGTAGATTTTAAGCACCCTGCAACCCTCCCATCTTGTTTTCCACTCATCCCTTTTACCATCTGACTTCAATAACTTTAGTCTCCACTTGGGACTTCAATCCATGGATGTTACCATTTTAATGTTCTCCATCATCCCTTTCATGTTTCCTCTCCCTTGTGACTCGAGCTTAAATCCTACGGTCAATCATTTAAACCATTTCATTGAACATTCCCTCCATTCTCTTGGCCCGTTCCACTTTGCCATACTTCTTGGGGAAACCACCGACAAGTGTCTTCCAGTCCTGAATCCACAGCTGAAATGGCTGTAGTGAAACATACAGCTGTGCAGGCTGCTCTCCCTTCACACGGACGACAACAATATTTACAATAACCTCCAGTGGCCCTTTAAAGCTGCCGGGTGATCACATCATATTTTCCAAGTTTATTTTCTTTTTTACTATTCTAGAAGGATATATCTCACTTTCCTACTGTCCTGAAACCTCTCATATTTTCTTCCCATCCTCACTTAGCTGATGATACCGAGAAAAGTGAATAAATTAGGAAGAACTTCCACAAACTCCCGCCATCATATATAACACCTTACTTGCATTGGCACATATTCTATTTTTCTATATATTCTATTTTTTTGGTCTTTCTGGATGAACTGTCAACATTCCCAGCTAAAGCCAAGCTTTCTTCCTATGCTACAGATCTCATCCTTTCTCACCTACACTCCTTAAGTAAGTCTCTCATCTTTCTCCTGTGTCACCAGCTTCCCCCTTCCTTCTGGGTCATTCCCAAAGTTTAGCACATATGAGTTATTTCTCTCAAATTAAAGACAAACAAACTTTGTGACCTCATCACCTGATTTTTTTCTCTCCCTCTTTGCAGCAAAGCTCCAGAAAGTGTACTCTATTCCTGTTGTCTCTAATGTCTTTTGAATTCTCACTGGAACTCACTCTAAACAGTTGTTCACTCCCACCCTTCACTCCAAATATTCTTACCAAGATTACTAACGATATCCAATGTCATTTGCACAATCTGATGTCACTTCTGCATGTTTACCTTATTAATCAAAATAAAGCTCCTCTTAGACACTTTCTTCTCTTGGACCTCAGGATACTATTCTTGTTTTCCTCACCATCAGCTGCTTCTTACTCTCCTTTGATTATTTCTTATCATTTCCTTACCCTCTAAATGTTCTGCCTGAAGCTCATTCTAAGGATTTCCCCCTCCATGTACTCTAAATCCCTAGATGGTCTTATCCAGTTCCATGTCTTTAAATATACTAAATTCTGATGGCTCCCAAAATTATATCTCTAGTTCAGGCCTTTTTCCTGAACTCCAGACTTGTATATCCAACTTGTTACTTAACATCTCCATTGGGATGTTTAGTAGGCATTTCAAAGTTGACAAATCTCAAGTGGAACTTTAGATATTTCTCCCCAAGCTTCCATCTCTGGAAAAAATTGTGTATTTAAGTGTCCTGCCTCTCTTATCTGGCAGAACAGGGAAGAAAAGCCATGCATTATTCAGGTAAAAACATTATGCTACTCACATCAGAGAGAGAGAAAAAAAATTAACCTTTAATTAATGCTGTTGGTGGATTTATAGATTTTAAATTGCAGCAGTTTCATCAAATGAGGAAATATATTTTTACTTCCTCTAAATATCTGTGGGTTTAAAAATTACATTTTAACAAAAAACTTAGAAAAATAGAATTTTTATTTACTTTATTTATCAGCTTTCTGTGTCTTACATTTTTATTTGCAAAAATAACTTATGCCATTTAATAAATTATTCCTTTATTTTAGGCTGTTGGGCCATCTTTTGATTAATCATATAATCCCAAACAGTATAAACTTTCCCTCTACTTCATGTCCCAATGCAAAATGAAAAACAATGTGGGGAGGAGTAGAGTAAGGGCAATTGTTATTTATACAAAGTTAAAAACATTTTAATATATGAAGTTGCCTGGAAAACTGATGGGAAAAATTTATAGAATTTAAATAGTTTAAGCCCTATATTGGGTATAAATTGCTCTATGATTATGGAAAAACAAATGCACCTCTAAGTACCACATGCCAAGGTAGTCACAGGTCCCTTCTCCTCTTGCTTACTCAAGGATAGGAGTGCAATAATTTTCTCTTTCTTATATCAATTACTTTTCTTCTTTATTGGATTTTTCTCATCACCATATAACATGCCATAATACTTCTCCACTTAAAATGAAAAACAAATGTCCCTTTGTTCCTTTATATCTTCAAGCTACTATTCCATTTCTCTGCTCTTCTGTATAGAAAAGTTCCTTGAAGGTATTGTTCGTGCACCTCCCATTTTTACTTAAACTCATTTGTGTCTATTAGTATTAGGTTTAGTGACATATACTAGAAAATGAACATAAAAATAAACTTAAAAGATATCGGGGTTTTTTTTTTTTTTCACATAAAATCAAGTCAGAGTTAGCCACTTCAGAGTTGATAGATTGACTCCATG
>VMDR010034881.1:0-10931 GCA_007922815.1 Macrotus californicus | reverse complement strand
CTCACAATCTTATCAGGCATATACTGTTATTCGTCCCATGCTATAGATAGTAAAATAGAGTCCAGAGAGTTTTCACTCACTTGCCTGAATCATTGGCATCAGCAAACCACAGAGCCAGGATTTGTATCCAGACAGTTTGGATGCAGAGCCTGACTCACAACAACTCTTCCAAATCACGCTCAGTGCAATTATTATTAAGTCAGGAGGCAATATTTATTTTAAGCAGAGGTATTGACAATTTTCACATGTCTAATGATGCCATATTAGTATTTATGTATCCATCACCTTGTAAAGGAGCTCAGTGCATGTTTTTCTGAATGAATGAAAGAATGAGTTTCTAATCTGGGTATAAGGCATTGACAAAATTCCATAAAATAAATATGTTTGCATGGACTCAATGAAATCCAGGTGTGGTAGATAGTATTTTCCACAAACAGTTGTAAAATATTTTTCCATCCTACTTGCTGTATCAGAACCTTGCTAGTCCAATAGGATGTACTGCACATCCCTTGACCGAGTTAGTGGGATACATCCTGGTGACAGGAACGATTAGTCCATTGGGACAATGCACGCACCATGGACTGGGAAGTTGGAAAGCATGGCTCTGAAACAGGCTTAAGTACCTGCAACAGCAACCAGAGGACATATACACAGTGCTAAAAACTTGTTGAATGGAAATTTTTGAATGACTCCAAGATTGGAATAACAGAGAATCAGGACCCAGGAACCAGTCTGGCTTGATTGGCCCTGGAGAAATTCCTTTCCTGTTGGAGCTAGGTTAAACCTTTTTGAAACCTTTCAATAACAGGGTGAGAATTACAAGTCCTTCCTGTGAGGAAAATTGGGACAAAGTGCTTCCAGGTTACAGCATGTGGCTTTAGGTATATTTTGACTAAATGGTCATTTATAGACTAGCTTGAAAAAATAACAATTCTAATTGTTTTTCTATGTGATAATGTAATTGAAGTTCTAAATAATCCATTAAAAATAAATTTTTGATTGCCTTGGCTGGTGTAGTTCAGTGGATTGAGTGTGGGCTGAGAACCAAAGGGATTGTGGGCCAGGTCCCCAGTAGGGGACGTGCAAGAGGCAACCACACATTGATATTTCTCTCCTTTTTCTCCTTCCCTTCTCCTCTCTCTAAAAAAACCATAAATCTTAAAAAAATATTTTTGAAATAAGCTATTTGTATCAAGTTAGAAACTGTTTGTGCTCTATGTCTTCAGGTAAGAAAGTAGAGTAATTCTAGAAAGATTTCTTTAGTCTGCAGGGACTAAAGCAATGACAGGTTTCTAGCCAACTAGGTGGCTCAGCTAAATATCCATAACAATATAACTAGGGAAAGAAAATTAAAGGTCATATGTTGGAAAAACATGTATTTACTTTCTTGTCAGACATGATATTTAGAGAAAGTCCCAGCAGAGTAAGTATTTAAAAAGAGTGACAGAAATTTGAGTATATGCCCCAAGTCAGGAGAGTGAGAAAAATTGTAAACTGAGGGATATCAGTACCATGAATAAATAAATAGATAAATTCCTTCTTCACTTGAGAATATGTTTATGAATTTTAGAGACAGAAGAAGAGGGAGAGAGAGGAATATGGATGTGAGAGGGAAACATCAATTAGTTGCTTTCTGCATACACTGTGACTAGGGATGGAATCTGTAACCTGAGTATGTGCCCTGACTGAGAATTGAACCTGTGACCTTTCAGTCTATGGGATGACACTCCAACCAAATGAGCCATACAAGCCAGGGATTGACTTGGTCTTTTTGTATCCTGTCCCATAATGAGAACAAATTGCCAAGTTAGCAGACTAGAAAAGCAGATTTTCTGTAGATTTCTGGATAAGTTAAAGAGTTTTAAAAACTAGTGATACCAGGAAGCAAATTTCTAAGAAACATTTATAACCCTAGGTTTAATTTATAGCTCCTATTTACGTCACAGGGCAAAGGCAATTTGCAAAAACAAGAGTAGCTCTAGGTGAGACTACTGGGGCTTTGTGGGGGAGGTAAAGGGTGTACTTTAGTTGTTTGGCTGGGGTTTATGAAGGAGTCTTATTTTCTCATGGTAGATACTTGTAGAAAACACAATTTAGGGAATAAAACATTTTAGATAATCAAAATCAGTCTTCTGTAGAGTCTGGTTAGCAGTATGCGATATAAACTTCTATATAATTTGCCACAATTTGGGCCAACTATTGCATTGGATTGAGTACTGAAAGTGAAGTCAGATGATCTAATCAAGTGTCAAATGTGAGCTTTGCCATTTAACTGGCCAGTTTATTTCAGCAGCTCAAAAACTTTCTGAGCTTCTTTGTCATCACTTGCTGAACCAAGAGAGTTTCTATCCCAAGGAATTGTTGTGACAATTCTGTGGTAACACAATAAAAATGCACAGTGTCCCCGCTGGGAATCCTAATCAATGTCCAAAATGTGAGTATATATTCTGAATTTATTCAATGGGATAATGTATGTTGCACATAGCATAATACCTATAATGATGGGCATTTAGTTTAGAATCGATACTTATTTTTTGAAAATTAGAATAATTTTTCTCTTTGTGTGGTATGTTGGGTGGTGTGGCACATTTATGGAAGGAGAAGTTAATGACACCATCTTATCTGGCATTCATTAGCAAAGTGATTTTTTTCATGAGCTCTACATTTTGCTAATACTAAGTATTTTTTCAACATATATTAATCTTGTAACCATTATGTTCTAGAACCTGTGTTAGATGGTAAGCATGCAATGATGAGCAAAACAGACTTGTTCTCTCATCATAAGACCTTCAGTTGAATATAGGAAAAAGCCATCAATCAATTAGGTAGGTCAGTTTCTCTGTTCATATTTACCAAATGTGACAAGTTCCATGGCAGAGAAGTAGTAGGGTGATGTCAGAGTCTATGAGGGTCAAGGGAAGGATATTTATAGGGAATGAGTCTTGAGCTGAGATCTGGCAGATGAATAGCAGCCAGCAAGAGAAACCAAGTGGGAAGAAGGAAGGATCTGGAAGGGAAAGAAAAAGAGGACATGAGGCACTGATGGGGACATGGTGGATTGGAACTGGGAAGACAGTGAATCACATAAGGCGATGCAAGGTGTTCAGATTCTGGGAGGGATTTTACCTTAAAAGCATTTGGCTTTTGATGGATGGTAGTAAGACAACATGCTGATTCAGCACCATCAATAGGTTTTAGAAGGCAAGAGTGGATTTGGGCAGATGTAAAGGGTTGTTTCAGCAGCCCCAAGTGTATAATAATTGAAGCTTAGACTAGGGAGGTGGCTGTGGAGATGAAGAAAATGAAAGGATTCTGTAGACGTTTAAGGTTTTAAACTTACAGGAAAAGTTTATGTCAGGTAGAGGAAAAGGAATTTCTGATGATTACTTTCAAGTTCCTGGATTGTACATCTGTAAGGATGTTTGTGACATTCATTGGTGCAGGAGCCATATGTGAGCCTGTGAAAACTTGAGTTTCCTTTGGGCAGGTGGAGTTGGAGGTATTTTTGAGACACCCAAATAATGGACATAGGGTCTGGAACTCTGTGTAAAGCTCTGTTTCCGTATGGGTTATAAATGAGAACTGAGGAGAGAAGAGGCCTGGAGGAACTCCACTCTTTATGGTCAATTTGGGCACAGGCCGAAAGCATGGTCAGAAATGTCTTGAGCAATTGATATTGAAGTGACTGGATATCATTTAATGACTGGTTATTGCTTGTCTAGAGTCAAGAAGGAAATCAGAGGTGGAAATTCTCTCCCTCACAGCTCTTGGGGGTATGATGTATGGAGGTGGGTAGGTGAGTATGATCCATGTTTTTTGGAATGAAAGCCAGAATCAGAATAAAATACAATATAAATACAATTATTTTTTTGAGTTTTAAAAATATATTTTATTGATTATTCTATTAAAATTGTCCCAACTTTTCCCTCTTTGTCCCCCTCCATCTGGTACCCCCTGTTCTTCCCAGTAATGTCCCCCTTAGTTCATGTCCATGGGTCATGCATATATGTTCTTTGGCTACTCTATTTCCTATACTGTTCTTAACATTCCCCTGTCTATTCTGTACCTACCAATATGTACTTCTTAATCCCTGCATCTTTTACCCCAATCTCTCCCTTTCCCCTCCCAACTGTTAAACTTCCAAATGATCTTCATATCTATGATTCTGTTTCTGTTCTGCATGTTTGCTTAGTTGGTTTTTAGATTCAGTTGTTGATACTTGTCAACTTATTACAATTTTAATGTTCATAGTTTTTATCTTCTTTTTCTTAAACAAGTCCCTTTAACATTTCATATAATAATTGCTTGGTTATGATGAACTCATTTAGCTTTACCTTGTCTGGGAAGCACCTTATCTGTCCTTCAATTCTAAATGATAGTTTTGCTGGATAGAGTAATCTAGGTTTTAGGTCCTTGCTTTTCATCACTTTGAGTACTTCTTGGCATATCCTGCTAGCATGCAGAGTTTCTTTGGAGAAATCAGCTGACAGTCTTATGAGAACTCTCCTGTAGGTAACTAACTGCTTTTCTCTCACTGCTTTTAAGATTCTTTCTTTAACTTTGGCATTTTAATTATGGATTTTTCTTGGAGTGGGCCTCTTTGTATCCATGTTCATTTTGACTCTCTGTGCTTCCTCGACTTGTGTGTCTATTTCCTCCACCAAATTAGGGAAGTTCTCCTTCATTATTTTTTCAAATAAGTTTTCTTGTTCTTTCTCTTCTCCTTTTGGCACTCCTATGAATTGAATGTTGGTATGTTCGAAGCTGTTCCAGAGGCTTCTTAGCCTATCCTTGTTTTTCTGGACTCTTTTTTCTTCTTGCTGTTCTGATTGAATATTTTTTTCTTCCTTATGTTCCAAATCATTGACTTGATTCTCAGCTTCATCCACTCCATTGTTAGTATCCTGTAGATTTTTCTTTATTTCGCTTAGTATAATCTTCATTTCTGCCTGGGTCTTTTTTTATGCTGTTGAAGTACCCAGTGAGTTCCTTGAGCATCTTAATAACCAGTATTTTGAACTCTGCATCTGATAGATTGCTTATCTCCATTTTGTTTAGTTCTTTTTCTGGAGTTTTGTTCTGTTATGTCATTTGGGCCATATTTCTTTGTCTCCTCATTTTGGCAGCCTCCCTGTGTTTGTTTCTATGTATTAGGTAGTGCTGCTTTGATTCCCTGTCATAGTATATTGGGAACTGCCCTGCCTGGTTTCAGAAGCTGTAATCTCCCCATGGCTAAGGCTGAGTAAAAAGACCCATAAGCCATTAAGGAGACAAAGCTTATCCTCCCAGCAGGAGCACAGCCTCTGCCCCCTTTACTTCACCCTGCTTTGCTCTGGGAAGATGACTGGTTAGCTAATGATGGGTAAAATTCCTCTAGGGAGGGATTACCTAAGACAGGCACTGTCACAAGGGGCCATCAGGGAAGGACTTAGGGGATGATAGAAAGGAGTGATAGACCCTCACGCCTTGTCTTCGACATTGCCTGAGTCCTCATTCTGTTTGTAAGAAGTTTCCTAATCTCTTGGCTGCCCACGTCCTCCACCTGACTTAAGCCTAAAACAATGCCAGAGGTAGGTGTGGCCCTGTGCTGGAATGGACAGTTTCCTGGGGCAATCAGGCCTAAGAAAAGAATGCATAAAATCCTATGAAACCTGCTTTGGTAATAATACTCTCAATTTAAATTATAAGGGTCCAAGAATAAAATGAGTTTGTTTCCCAGTTTTTTGGCACTTTGGCTATCTGACCCTGACTCAGAATAAGCCCTCACAGTTCTTTGGCTATTATGTATTATTTGATCATTACTGCCTGACAATGATTGGTGAGCTTTATGTATACGCCCTGTATTCCTATGCAAATTAAACTCAATAAAAGCCCACTGAGGAACAACAGGCTCAAGACCCTTTTCCTTTGAGAGATTGGCCACATTTCCTCCCCAAGCAGATCATGTCTTGGTAGACTTATTCTCATCTGTGGTGGATGGTGGGGAGCTTCTGTGGGCAGAGCCTCCCCCACAGTAGTAGCATGGCCTATTGTGGAAAAGTGTACCAGTAAGTTGGATGGGGCAGAGCCTTATGTAATTGCCAGAGCAGGGCAACCTGTGCGAATCAGGTTGATGGAGTCTCAGATATGGTGCCACTGCTCTGTGACTCTGTGTGAGGGAGGACTCAGAAAGGGGACAATGCTGCTGCCTGGCTTCTGGAGTTTTGTCAGGGAGGAAGCTGCCCCCTGGCACTCACCCTGATGTCTGACATTTCTGTTTCTCCCCATATGTCACTGGTACCCTTCCAGCTGCTGCCCTGGTGCTGGTGCCCAGTGCGAGATAGTCTGTGTATGTCTTAAGTCCATTGTGGGCCCTTAAGAGGAGACTTGTGAGAATCCTGCAGTTTCTTCCACTGCCTCAAACCACACTGGTTTTTACAGCCAGAAGTTATGGGGACATATGGTCCTGTTATTTGATCAATGCCTAGGGAAACAATTTACACACAGTCTTTGTTGTATATTGAATTGAAGTAAAGAAAAAGCATTTATTTAAGCATCTGATCAGTTTCTTTTTCAGAAGTCCTCAATTAAAATTGCAAGTACCCTCCTGCAATTATATACATAATATATATACACAGAACTAGAAGGACATCCACATTAGTTTATATACTTTGAAAGGTAGGTCAGGAATAAAGAAAAGTGGCTCTACTTATTTTCTTTTTAGATAACAAAATATAAGGATGTCAAGCTGCTTGCTTATGAGTCTCCTCATTTACTTAATAAAGGAAAAAAAAACAAAACGTTCTCTGTCCAGAATTGTTGTCATGCATATATAATGATTGCTAGAGATGCTGGCAACCTCAAAATGTTTGTTCAAAATGAAACCGGGGAGTAAAGTGTTAGGATTGGAAAAACACCATCTGGCAGTAGGTATTCAGATGGGGCCATCTTGACCTTACCTCAAAAGAACATCTTCTGAGTTTTTCTTTTAAAAGAAAATTACTTGAGAGGAGGTAAGATGGCTGAGGAGTAAGTAGCAGCTACACTAACCTCCTGCCAGGACCAATCTGGAATTACAACTAAATTGTGGAGAAATCACCCTGAACAACTGAACAATAGCAGTAGAGAAGTCTTATAACCTCAGACAGACAGAAGAATCACCTTCAGCACAACCTGACTAGTAAAGAGTGTGGTGGAGACTAGAGAAGGCAGGCTGGGCCCCCACAGGTGGCAGTGCTGGAGGGATAATTAAGCAACTGGTCGCTTGAGAAGAATGGGGTCTAAACACTAAGCTGGGATTTAAACCTGTGAGATTCAGTTGTGCAGTCTGCTTGATCTCCTGAACTTGATGCTCTTGGGATGCCCTTTATGCCATTTATGTTGGCTCTGTGGATGTAATTGGGTTTTTATTGTTGGGTTGTTCTTTGGTGGGTCCTTCCCTCCAGATGGTTGACTGAGTGTCACTACGCCCACCACATCTTGTATGTTCTTGTGCGGGTGCTGCTAGAACAAAACCGCAAAGCCCAGGGAACAAACCCACATCCACAAAAATCTCTCCCCTACCCTCCGCAATCTCAGTATCAACAGCAGGGCGAACCAGTATTAATAAGGGTGTAAAGAGACTAAGACCATTACAAGAAAGGAGAAGTAAATTATAGTATAAATTCTAGTGACTTAGTATGCACAAACTTGCTGGACAAGAAATGGATGTTAAAAAGTTATGCAGAAAAGAAAATATTGATAATCATGGAGAAGACCGCAGTGGATTTTGTCTCCGTTGCCTCTAGTATTTACCACTGCTTTATCTTTCTTTCTTTTTGTCATCTGACCTTAGGCAGCCTACTCTGAGACTACCAGAGATACGCTGTCTATGGTTTTCTCCCTTAGTTGTTAATCTAGTTACTTTGCAGTGAGCAGTCAGGCTTAAGCCTCAGTGGGTGGGGTGGAATTCCTCCTGGGGTTGGGGCTAGTGTTTCCCCTCAGGCCACTGCTGCGTGGAGGGGAGTGGTCTGCCTGAGCAGGATGGCTGCCGCAGTAGGGGTGATGACACAGCACTAGGATCCAAGCGGCTGCTCTCTCAGTTCTCTCCCTTAAACCTCAATCCCCAGCCTTTCCTCAAGTGTCTCTAGTTCACTCTGCACCCACTTTGCCAGGGATCTATGTCTGTGACTGTCTCCTTCAGTTATTAAACTAGTCGCCCTACACTCAGTAGTCAGGCTTAAGCATGACAGAGCAGGGGCGGAGTCTCTCTTGGGGGCAGGGCTGTTGTTTCCCCTCTGGCTGCTGCCACTCAAAGGGAGTGGTCTGCCTGAGCACTGTGGCTACCTCCATTTGGGGGATGACTCAGCACTGGGACCCCTGTGGCTACTCTCTTTGCTCTCTCCCCAAAGCTTTTGTCCCCAGTCTCTTCTCAGGCATCACCAGCACACTCTGTTCCTGCCTTTGTTGGAATCCTGGGTAAGTGACAGCAAATGAAAATGTGTGTTGGTTCTTTAAACAGCTCTTTGCATCTCCAAACATCCATCTCTGGCAGAGAACAACCCTGCTGCTTTTTGCCGCTGGTTGTTATCTGTGTACTTTTTGGGGCTCTGGTGTTCTAGGCTGGGGATCCCAGCTTAGGGTTTAGACCCCATTCTTCTCAGGGGATCCACCCTGCCACTTCATTATCCCTCCAGCACTGTCACCTATGGGTGCCCAGCCAGCCCTCTAGAGTCTCCACCACACTCCTTACCAGTCAGATTGTGCTGAAGGTGATTCTTCTGTCTGTCTGAGGTTATAAGGCTTCTCTGCTGCTATTGTTCAGTCATTTGTTCTGGGTAATTTCTCCACAGTTTAGTTGTAATTCCAGATTGGTCCTGGAAGGAAGTTAGTGTGGCTTCCACTCACTCCTCCGCCATCTTGCTGAATGGTTGAAATATTTTAAAGTACAGAAAATGCATTGCTGCCAGGTATTTATATTTTTATTATTATATAATTAAAAAATTATTTTTCAATTACAGTTACATTTAATATTATTTTTCATTAGTTTTAGGTGTATAACATAGTAGTTAGACAGTCATATACTTTACAAACTGTTTTCCCTGATATTTCCAGTATCCACCTGGCATAATAAATAGTTGTTACAATAATATTGTACCATATCCCTTATGCTGTACTTTATATCCCCATGATTATTTTGTAACTGGCATATTGTACTTCTTAATCCCTTCTTTTTCACCCAGTTTGCCCAAATCCGTCCCCTCTGGCAACCATCAGTCTATTCTTTGTATCTATGAGTCTCTTTCAATTTTGTTTGTTTATTTTGTTCTTTAGATTTCACATGTAAGTGAAATCATATGGTATTTGTTTTTCTCTGAGTTATTACACTTAAAATAATACTCTGTAGGTCCATCCATGCTGTCATAAATTGTAAGGTTTCATTTTTTTATGGCTGAATAATATTCCTTGTATATATGTACCATTGCCTTTTTTATCCACTTATCTATTGATGGGCACTTGGGTTGCTTCTGTATCTTGGCTACTGTGAACAACACTGCAGTGAACATAGGGATCGTATATTCTTTCAAATTAGTGTTTTGAATTTCTTTGGATATATTCCCAGAAGTGAAATCACTGGTTAATAAGGCAGTTTTATTTTTTTAATCTTTTGAAGGAACTCCATACTTTTTGCTTCAGTGTCTGCACTAATGTGCATTCCCATCAACAGGGCATGAGGGCTCACCTGTCTCCACATCCTGGCCAATACCTGTTGTTTGTTGATTTATTGATGATAGTTACTCTGACAGGTGTGAGGTGATAGCTCATTGTAGTTTCAATTTGCATTTCTCTGATGATTAGTGATATTGAGGAGGCATTTTTATATCCACTGGGAATCTTTATGTGCTCTTTGGAGAAGTGTCTATGCAGGTCATTTGCCCATTTCTTAATTGGATAATTTGTTGTTTTGGTGTTGAGTTGTATGAGTTCTTTACACATTTTGTATATTGACCCCTTATTGGATTTATCATTGTGAATATCTTTTCCCATTTAGTAGGTTGTCCTTTCACTTTGCTGATAGTTTTTTTTTTGCTGGGGAAAAACCTTTTAGTTTGATGTAGTCCGACTTGTTCATTTTTTCTTTTGTTTCCCTTGCCCAAGAAGATATAGCAGGAAAAAAATATTGCTCTGAGAAATGTCAGAGATTTTACTTCCTATACTTTCTTCTGGGACCTTTGTGGTTTGAGTCTTAATTTTAAGTCTTTAGCTCATTTTGAATATATTCTTGTATGGTATAAAAAGGTAGTCTAATTTCATTGTTTTTGTATATCTGTTAATTTTCCAAACATCGTTGATTAAATAGACCGTCTTTACTCCATCATGTATTCATGACTCCTTTGTCAAATAGTAGTTGATCATATATGTGTGGGTTTATTTCTGGGCTCTGTTGCATTGATGTTTTTATGCCAGTACCATGATGTTTTGATTACTATAGCCCTGTAGTATAGTTTGATATCAGGTAGTGTGATACCTTCAACTTGTTCTTTCTCAAGATTACTGCGGTTATTCAAGATCTTTTACAGTTTCATATAATTTTTTTTGTATTTTTTTGTTCTAGTTCTGTGAAATATGCCATTAGAATTTTGCTAGGAATTGTGTTAAATCCACTGATTGCTTTGGGTAGTGTGGACATTTTAATGATGTAAATTTTTCTGGTCCATGAGCATAGTATATGCTTCCATTTATTTGTCTCTTCTTCAATTTCTTTCTTCAGTGTCTTATAATTTTCTGAGTACAGTTCTTTTGCCTCCTTGGTTAAATTTATTCCTAGTGTTTTTTTCTTTTTAGATACTATTGTAAATGGGATTGTTTTCTCAGTTTCCCCTTCTGATAGTTCATTATTGATGTATGAAATATAACTGATTTCTGAATATTTATTTTGTGTCCTGCTACTTTTATGAATTCATTTAGCAGTT